>JALPQI010006912.1:0-46170 GCA_025490895.1 Thaumatotibia leucotreta
ACTATAGAATACGGCAAATGCTTAATCGCATGAAACGTTAACTTGCTTACCGCCTATGTAATACAATATAAAAAATACATTTGCAGATTCGAGTAAAGCTACACGAATAAGCAAATTATAATTGGATAGAAAGCATAGCAAGTATTTCTGTATTGATATAACGTTTGCGCAATGTATCGATATATTCCCGCCGTGATTCGTAATTAGGTCGCGTGTCGCATGTAAGCTCTTTGTATACGAAGATTGATATTAATAAAACATCACAGGCAGCAAGTTAATTGCAATCAACCAAAGGCCTCGGTAATTTCCTATAAATATTAAATAAACGTTTTTCATTACACAGAAAATATATTTTGGTTATATTAATTTAAATATTAAACTACTCTCGTGACTGACATGTCTGTAATTGGGAATTTTGTAAAAAAAAACCTTTCCAATTAAAACTAATCATCTAATTCTCAAATTATTACGTGTGTTGTTTGTACAATTACATACGAGTTAGGTATATGGTGAATGTGATGTCTTCTTTATGAAAGTCAAAGGAACATTTTCACACGGTCACCTGTCACCTCAGCCCGTTGCAGTCCCGCTTTCGTCCAAGGCATAGCACCGTCTTGCTAAAAGTCACTGAAGACTGACGATGCATAGAGAATCAAATGGTCACTGTATACTTGTCCTCATTGACCTTTCTATTGCTTTTAATACTGTTGACCGTGACATTCTCCTTGCTTTACTTGAGCATCTCAACGTATCACAGCATATAACTGGTTTACGGGTTACCTTTGCGGGCGTCAGCAAGTGGTCCGGGTTGATCGCTCTTTCACCGACTGGTGCGACCTTGTCACCGGAGAGCCCTAGGGCGGCCTCTTTTCCCCTTTCTTAATCTTCATTTTCATAAATTTTATCACCCTGGCTTTTCGCTGTTCCTGTAATATCTATCTACAACTTTGCCACCACTGTAATGTGACTGCCATACAAGCTACCATTGATAAGATAAACTAGGACCCTTTACACATACAACAATGGTCTGAGAAGTTTGGCTTATTTGTAAATCCATCCAAGTGTCATGACATGTATATTGCATAGTCATACTTAGGCGGTTCCTGACAGCGGGCAAAACTTGATTCTCTCGGTCTTAACGGTTGCAACGGCTTAACATCTATTTTAACGGTATTCCAATGCCTTTTAGCCAGAGTGTAAAAGATTTAGGAGTTAATCTGGACAGTACTCTGAGCTGACGGACTCAGGTGGACGAAATCAGTCGGAAAGTTCTAAGAACTTTTTACGCTCTTAACAAGCTTTTAGCTATCGCGACGGGAATATCATTAGTTCAGACTTTGATTCTACCTATAATTAATTGATTGATTACAGTAATGTGTTTTATGCAGATTTTACTGAAGAACTACTTGAAAAATTGTACAGGTTATTTATTGAATGCTTGCATAAGATTTATTCATTGTCTAGGCAAATGATCATATTTCTTTTTTTCGTTCAAAACTTGGCTGGTTTCTCATCCAAATACGTTGCAATATACGTATGTCTTGCACCTTTTTCTCAGGTTATTAATGCTCCCCATTCTTCCAAACACATAAAACTGGTTTTTTTTCGCCGTCACGCGTGTGCTCTCCGCTCGTCGGATAACCTTTCTCTCACTATACCTTGTCATCGAACGGGCTTCATGTCGAATTCTTTCTCTGTAGAAGACTCTCGTCTTTGGAACGTTCTCCCCACCGGCATCAGGCAGTGTAGCTGCCCTCACTGACCCAAAAATAATTTCTGCCCTGTATGTATACACACATATATTTACATGTGCAATTATTCTCTTTCATATAATATTTCCCATTTCTAGCTGTGTTGCCGTTTGCACATATATTTCTTGTGAAACAAAGATTTAATAAATATTTTTTTTTTTCAATTATTTATTCAAAATAAAAAATCTTAGGTTTAGGGTACATAGTTTGTCACTTACCGAAGCGTTATTGGCTTAATTGTAAGTGATTTGTCGCAAATTACACTTTTGCTTCTTCTTAACTTAATATGGTAATTAAATGGTATCTAATAACAGTTTATAAAGTGACTTTTTAGGACTCTTTTACATTTAACAGCTTTATCTATAAATAAAGGTAAATAAACAATGAATCTGGTCATCAGGCACCAATTGGTAATGAACTATTTTGTCTCGCTTTTTTCATATTTGTGATATGGATACGATACCACTCGCATGACATTTGGTATGTGTCGCTACGTAGACGCCACAAACAAAGTGTTTACAGCTAGATTGCTGCTTCAAAAGTTATAAAAAATAACTACTTACTTATGTGAATTTAAATTATGACTCATAAATATGATTTAATTTAAAACAAATCCTTAAAATTATTGATTATACTAATGAATCATAATAATGTACCAAGCTCTATTTATCGCCCGTATTAGATTTAGACAAGGTATATTATTCTAGCGTAACGTATATGCAGATTGAAATCAAAACCCTTCTCTGAGTTCCGCCGTAGTCTAATAACAGTACCTAATACAAATAATATCTACATGATATACATAAATAGCCAAGTTTAATTACATAGTATACAAATATGCGCCACTCTAGCTTTATATAACTTTATATACGCACACAATGCATATTTTTTAAGTTTCATAGCAGTTCGGAAGGATTTCGGTACATGGGGGTATGCAGATTTTAATGAAATTATTTCTGGGAAAGCAAGATCTGAGACGGGTGCATTGCCCTAAGAGCCAGCAATTTACATTTTGAATACTAATGACGCCACGGCGACAACGCCGGGGCTATAGAATAATATTAAAGAATATGCAGTAATTACTGATGTCAATTATGCTCCTTAAGGCTCCGGTAACGTTGTGAAAGTGAAAATCGTTCTCTAATAATAAAGTAACGCATATTTTTTTATTAAATATCTCGGCCACATAATGAGAAACCAAAAATACATGATATTACAATTAATAATTCAGGGAAAGATTCAAGGGAAAAGGAGTGCGCGAGCAAGAAGAATATCCTGGCTTAAAAATCTACGCCAATGGTTCCAAAAAAAAACTCGGTCACTTGTTCGTGCTGCTGTGTCGAAGGTTCAAATTGCCATGATGATTGCCAAACTGCGATAAGCAGACGGCACTAGAAGAAGAAAAGAATAAAAATTGTGACTTAAGATAGTATGAACTACTAGTATTACCAGTGATCGGATTAGGTAGTGCCATTTCGCGGGACTTCGGTACGTTATCTTAGTGTGGACATAACTTCTAAGCCCGACATTTAATATGAAAAGTAAAATTTTTGTTCGAAAATTTACAATTTTATAGTTATTTTGTTTACTTTCAGTTTGATATTGATAAAAATTTGTCTAATTTTACTTATCGAACATGTTTTAAGGGATTTTTTCCACAATAGCAATATTAGTAGCAGCTATAAAAACATAAAATAAAAGATGTATTCACAATTACAAAATGCTTTTATTTTTCATGTTTCTTCAATTTATGGCATAACAAGAAAGTGTTCTGTAAAATAACATAAGTCCCAGGATCCCGAGGCTTATCCATGTTAAGTATAATGTTTAAGGTCATTCACCCGAAATGGCACTACCTAATCCGATCACTGAGTATTACAAAATAATAGTTTCGACAAAAGAGATTATTATATATAGATATATAATATCCAAAAACAGGATTATAAGAAAAATGTGTCCGAATACCGTAGTCTATGATCAACATTAACAACTAGCAGAAATCGACAAAACTGTAACATTAGCATCACCTCCTGAAAAGAGTTAGGTTATAAGTTTAATTTGGAACAGCTTTTAACATTCTAGTCAGTAGGGCTCTATTAGTATCACAGGTAGATTTATTTATTTACTTATTAGTAACATTTTAACTATTTTCATATTAAATAACTACGGGCTGACGACGGCACCAGATACATACACAATATTTATTACACATATCGACGCTGGAAAGGAGAAATTGGATAAGCGACACTTTTGAAGATATTGAGTTATATACACCGTTAGAATCGGCGAATTTTTCTGCGTCGAATGAGCTATGTTTCGTATCCATCTGACAACATTTGTGTCGCTTATCCCATTGGTGATTTAGAGAACTTTCGACCATTTTTTATTACTAAACGACTTGGTTTTTGGCAACTTTTAGTAATTTGGAGATTAGATAAAATATAATTCAACATAATTAATCTTGGATTATTTTACCTATTCGTCATGACAAGTTAAATTTTACTTGGATATTTTTGCTGTGTAACAACTAAACTTCACTTGTCGGTTAGCTATTTCTACCTGACTGTATGATATGTTCTCATGTCGTTTGGACAATTTTACCTTCATCTTAATTTAAAATTGAAGACGGTTAGACAATATTACTTGACTATGATATCTGAACTACTTATTGGCGTTTATCCATTTTTACCTACATTTATTTATGAACCATCCCCTTCACATATTCCTTTTTACTATTTACCTACTTTTTGGAATAATGTTATAAAAATTCCTAAAACAGTTTTTCTTTTTTCACGTGTAAGTAAATTCGTTTACTAGTCACGGAATGTTACTCATGTAATTAATATGACTAACTATGAAGTCTAAAATAGTTTCTCATTTTAAGTATGTGGATATTTCTTAATGATATACAGGGTGGTCCAAACCTTGACGTCAAAAATTTTTTTTTAGGTTCCCTACGTCATGGGCTATCAGAATATACCCCATGTATGTTAGCCGATTTTTTGTAGTTTTCGAGTTATGAATTTTTGAAAAAAAAATTTTTGAGAACTTCTGGAATGAAGAAATTTATTGTTAAAAAAAAACTATTGGGTTTTTTTAATATTTTCTTTTTGTAAGGGTATTACTACAAATAAAGCATTTACTGACAAAAAAATTAGCGTCCTCACTTCGATACAAGTAGGATAAAAAATACCAAATTCAAAATTTTACGTTAAAAATGCATCAAAATATCATTAATGTACGTAAATAAAAAAAATAAAACATATCCTAAGGATTTTTGGTAATGTAAAGACTGCCCTAGACCTTAAACCTTCGTAAAAGCAAAAAAAAAGTGATACTTATAATGAGGATTTTTCGGAGTAGTCGGTCAAATAAACTTAAAAAAGCTTAAAATTTTAAAGTAGTAAAAAATTACTTGAATAACTACACAAATTGAGTTTTCGTGGTATTTTCTGTCTTTGTTTATTGATAAGAACAACAAAAGAGACGAAATTTCACTTTATTTTTAAATTAAAAATTTTGAAGTTTTTTTTAATTTTTTTTGAGCGACTTCTCCGAAAAATCCTCATTATTAAGTATCACTTTTTTTTTGCTTTTACGAAGGTTTAAGGTCTAGGGCAGTCTTTACATTACCAAAAATCCTTGGGATATGTTTTATTTTTTTTATTTACGTACATTAATACTATTTTGATGAGTTTTTAGCGTAAAATTTTGAATTTTGTATTTTTTTATCCTACTTGTATCAAAATGAGGACGCTAATTTTTTTGTCAGTAAATGCTTTATTGGCAGTAATACTATTACAAAAAGAAATTAGTTAAAAAACATAACAGTTTTTTTTTATTAATAAATTTCTTCATTTCAAAATTTCTCAAAAAAAAATTTCAAAAATTCATAACTCGAAAACTACAAAAAATCGGCTAACATACATGGGGTATATTTTGATAGCTCATGACGTGAGGAATCTAAAAAAAATTTTTTGACGTCAAGGTTTGGACCACCCTGTATTTATGCTATTTTATCAATTTATATATTTTTACCCGAATATAAAGTAAGCCACTTCGACAGTTAGATAATTTTAACGGGATACATTCGTTATGTAAGTCTCGGGTGGACCAATTTACCTTCCTTATTTCTTACACAACGTGTTGGTTAGATAATTTTACCTGAATCAATTTTTCCGACCATTTTGCTTAAGCGACAGTAAATCATTAAATAACACTTGAATACGTTAAATAATTAAAACATCACATAAAAAACATATTTATGTCCATAAATAATGCTTCAATTATTTGATTTGGCCCGCTGATTAATTTAAATGATTTTTTTTCGAAAATCTCGGTGGTTTTTTGCTTCTCCTGTAAAGTACGCACTGTGTCGCTTATCCAATTTCTCCTTTCCAGCGTCGATATACATTTGTGGGCTTGTCCTGTGGATGTGGTAAGAGTCGACTAAGGGATCAAAATCACTGACCGATTCGATCATTGAAGACTGCAGATGGGCTGTAGCGTCATCATAAAGTATGAGACTATGTCCACTAGGACGTTTCGGCGCCTGCCAACACGTTCTCATACTTTTCAATACAAAGAATAGTTTTTTGTCTGATACCATGACCGTAGCATACCTAGCGGGCAGAGACCTTTATGGATACGACACACTACCTGCGATTGCGAATCCTCTTGCTTAGCCTAATGCATCCATAGGCATAGGTAATGGGAGAGGTCTATTTCCAGAAAAGGACTGAGCGTTATAAAACAAATCCTTTTCATGGTCCCTTACAAAATAAATTCTGTTGTAATAAAAGGCGCCAAATTCACATTTGAAATGTTATCTAGAGCGTTACAAAAACGAGATAGCAATGGTCCGACGGACGGCGATAAGGCTTTTATTAAATTCGCTCGCATCGTCTGACTAATGTCGTCCAGCTGACGCGATCCGACTCCGACAGACTATACCCAAGTCAATGAGGTGTTTTTATTCACCACTTTTGCATCATGGAAGCCTGCAGCCTGAAGTCGGATAAATAATATATGATATGAATCGATACATTTTTAGTAGGTAATGACTTGATAAGTTATAAAATGATCATGCTTCGTGTTTCCACCTACATATCACCAAATACTATAGCCTCGAAATAATATTCGTTTGAGAACGAATGTTTAAGGTACTAAGATCAAATTCATTGACATATTTTGATTGTAACTACAGCCTATGTTACAATCACCGTAAAGTAATGTCTAACTCAGTTGGTTACCTTGGTTCTACGATGCAAATTTAGTTAAACGAACCACACTCTACGTTATATATATACATAGTAGACAAACAGCTCAGGAAGTAAAGAAAATAGTAATCGAAGTGACAAGGTTAAAGTTCGAATATCGAAAAAGCTTAGTTGTCCAACAATATATTATTTGCCTATATACATCATCAGCCTATCTCAGCTGGACGTATTAAATACGCGTATAGATGTATTGGGAGGTAAATGCCCATAATTGCCACGCTGGGCGATGCTACTCATCATCAACCTTCTATCAAAGAATGGCCAGTGATACTTCAATCCCTTAGTTGACTCTTGCGACACCGATGGGAAGAATTGGGGTGATGACAAACGTCACCACACGGCCGGATTCTTTAACTCTTTGATATAAAGTGTTCAAGTCGAATACTGGTGTAGCGTCGAGCACTGGTAATTTTATATTAATACAATTTAATAAGGAATGATTGTACCAAAATAAATGTTACCAGAGGAGATTGCTATTCCTAATATAAGGCATTGCCAAGCAGAATGGCGCTGTTGATTGGTTTCTTTCTACCCTACCCAACCTGATTTTCATACGCTTTACTAAATATTTTTACGTTAACATTTTTAATTTTTAGGGACATTTTGGTTGGCACATGCTGCGTTCTGGTTAAAGTTTTGTTAGTGGGAGATTGTGTGCGATGTTTGTTTTGGAAATTGTTGTCCTACAATTTTCGCAATTTTATCCTGCCTGGCTCCAAATATGGAGGCCTTGATGCTAAATGAAAGCGTGTCTATCATTAGGTTTGATTGAGAGCAAACGTTTTATGTAGTAGTTAGTTCAAAAGAGCACATTATAATCCACAACTCAGTTAAAAATGCTGGGATTCATTAGATATTAACATTACGTTCGCACATTTCGTTTTTCTGATAAACAATTTTGACGGGTATTTTTATTGAAAATATGGAAACATTCTGTCTAAATACTAGTTTGTAATAATTACGAACCCAAAATGGACACGAATACAAATGAAAGGGAATGATCTTATATGATTTATAATATAATTAGATATACATAATACAATTTATATTGGGTGTCTTTCAATGAAAAATAGGTACATGTTAAGATTATTTACCTTATTTAATAATCTTTTGGACGTAGTATGGAATCACTTATAGAATAAAGTACATAATTAATAAATAGTACTGTTGCGACCATACAGTTTTTGATAAATATTAAATCAAATAGCTTTATAATTGCGAAATGAAATAATTTATAACTTTCAATTTAAATCAAACGTTTTCGCTTAATGAAGTACTTAATCACTTAAAATAGCAATCAAACTAAATTAAAGCAGTAAAAACGGCTAAGTCGTATATTCCCTATAGGGAATGGGTAGCAAAACGTTTGTTCTTGTTCACATTAATTAAGAACGTTGGGTGTTTCTGTCGATTGTATGGAGTTCATTCTCGGATATACGGTTGACGTACCAAAATTATACTAAATTGACTTATTTATTTATTCGCATTGCCGACACTTACAGCTAGTACAAACAGTTTAGATAGTATTATACATACATGATTTAGATGTATTATATTCATAGCACGGAATGGTGGGTGCAAGTGCGATCGGGCAAGTCTCTTTAAAAAGCATAGGTAACGTAATAAATAAAGTAACAATAATACGGCAGCTCATCCAAGTAAAAAAAAGTAGGAATTATTCAAAATGTCCTTTTAACTACATTATTCGGCAATTACTACACACGTACCGTACATACCTATGTGCCGAAACCTATCGGCTTAATAACTTATGGCGGTACTATTTAAAGAGGTGAATGATAAGAATACTATGATATTTCGAGTTTTGACACTAAAGTTATTAACATAGTTAAACATAATTGGTATCATACTGGCATTAAACTTAAATTTCTGAATGCGCGTCTTGTCGAATCCGCGAAATTCATTAATTTAAACATTCATGCGCAATTATCGGACTCTTCAATAAAACTCTCTTTCAATTTGCTGCTTTATTTATGTCCGCTGCAACATCCGTTAAGGCTCCATGAAGTGTCGTTTCAGCCTCCATGTTCGGGTGTGTTGTTTTTTTAATTGATTGTTCAGGTTTTCATCGACATAGTAATGAAATTAAAGTCACTTTTATATTCAATGAAATTAGTATTTTTTTTAATAGGTATTGATTATAAATATTAGATGTCATATACCAAAGAAAAACGACCAAGATCACCTATGTCCGAGGTGAGGATTGAACCCACGTAATCAGCTTTCGCGGCTGATGCCTGTACCCCTCGGCCACTCAGTCAAATTTCAACCACCACCACCACCCAACCAACCGCAACCACCGGTCAAATTTCTCGGGTACATGCAAATGCAATCCCTTACAAGGCTAGGCGCCTTTGACCATTTTCTAAGGGCAAGCAATACATGCCTGCACCTCCTATTAGAATACTTTACAGTTTTCTAGAATAGCTAGAGAGAGCTGGTGCTGCCATCTATTGAACATATTGTGAAAACACAAATCAAATTATTAGGTATTGATAGTTTGAAGATTTTACAGAATTCGATTATTATTAGTGTGGAACAAATTACTGTTTTCAAATTCCGCTTAATAGTAATGCTTGTTGGTAATTCTTGCAGCAGTCGGTAATGTTCTTAATACCTATTTGATTTTTATTTTCTACCAGTAAAATTGATCGCGAATGGGGTAGGTATTCATACAAACTCATTTTAGTAGTAGCGTACAATGTATTAGTTTGTATAATAAAATTAAAAAAAAAAGCAAAATCAAAAATTGTAAAAATTTTGTATAATATTTTTAGATAACGGTTATACAAAAACAGATCAGTTGTTTCGGTAGTAATTTTTCTAGGTATTGTTGCAAGATTCACTATAAGAGGTACCTACTTCGTAAATTTGAATGCAAACTTCAATTTTCGATCTTTTGAAACTAGGGTCCTTTTGAATCTATATATATATAAAATAAGAAGCTCCCTTATAAAGATGCACGCACAGCCTAAACCCCTGGTCCTATAGACTCCAAATTTGGCACGTAGGTTCCTTTTACGGTGTAGACGAGCACTAAGAAAGGATTTTACAAAATTCACCTTCTAAGGGGTTGAAATGGGGGTCCAAAGTTTGTATGGCGAAATAAGATTAGTTGAACTATTTGATCCGAAACTTCGCAAGAGTATTCTTTAAAGTAATTGAGTAAAGGAATGTTTAAGGTTTTTTGAAGATTCAACCCCTGAAAAAGTTAAAAAGGGTGACGAAGTGAAAGAATCAAGACGGGTATCGTTTTTATACTTTATCGAGTCGTAGATCACGAAAACAATAACGATTTTAAAATTTAACGCGGCGGACATGAAATACTATGTACACGGTTATGGTGTTATGGGGTAAATTTCGGAAAATATCAATATAATTTTATTATTTATTTATATATCATGTTCATTTATGGTTCTAGACATTCCAAATATAGTGCGTAGGTTTCTTTGAGGGTGTAGGGAAGCTCTAAAAATGGTTAGGTCAAAATCCACTCCCTAGGGGGTGCGATAGGGGTCCAGGGTTTGTATGGCGAAACTTGATCAATTAAAATACCTATTTCATCCCAAATTTCACAGGAGTATCCCTAAACATAAATGAGTAAAGACGTGTTTTAAGTTTTTGAGAAATCAATCCTTGAATGTTGTAAAAAGGGCAAACAGTAAAAATCAACATGGATATCGATTCCACGGTTTATCAAGTCATTGTTCACGAAAACAATAACGATTTTAAAATCTAACAAGGCGGACGTGTAACACCGCTTACCCTGTTATGGGATGGAATTTGATAATCTATCTATCTATATACATAAAAGAAGAAGCTCCCTGACAAAGATCCACGCACAGCCTAAACCCCTGGTCCTGGAGATAATAAAGTTCTTCATATGGAATTTTAAGTCAAAATTGCAAGAAAAGTTCGCCATCTTGAATTTAGGCATTAAGTTTAATACGACCGTGATAAAAAATTATAGAACGCAGCCGAACCACGGGTAAAAGCACCATCCGCCACACTTAAATCGGTTAAGGCAAACGCGCGATAATCGCGGGAAAACATTAACACGCAGTGAATAGATGTTAGTACGCGGGCGAAGCCGCGGGTAACTGCTAGTGCTTTTATAAAAAACGAAGAGTAACTGGAAAAATAAGCTCATATAAATAAGTATGTCTAACTATTCTGTCATCTCTCGATGTGAAAAATGAGTCTTGTGGGCTACAAGGGACGTTCTTTCCAAAAAGACTAGATATATAGTCACAAATGTAAAATACACAAAACAAACCTTTCATACATAACTTTTACTTTTTTTTAACGCGTTCAATCCAGTCAATGAATACTGCTAAATCCATTGGATAATTAATCAACTCTTAATTATAGCAGTATCCTAAACCATTAAAACATTAAAATAGTGCTTGATTGTGGATATTACCTTAAACGGTTTGTTACCTTAGCGTAATTTTCCAGGCTGTTACAGTATAACTGTTCCTTAACTCGTTTCCTATTATATGGATACATCCGTTTGGCCCTTAAGTTAAGCAAATATCCCATTTCCACCCACGAATCTATTTATCGACAGTCCACTCAGTGTAATGGCAGTAATTAACTAAAGTAATTACGTCCATTGGTTACGACGGTTTAAAAGCAATCCCGCACTGCTAACAAAATAAAGTGATTTCCAGCCGCTAAGTTTTTGGTTTGTTTGGCTGGAACCTGGTTTAAACTGCCGTGTCCTAGTTTTAGTCTGGGACGGAGGCCGTTGGCACTGCTTACCTGGATCGCAATAAAGTTTTAAGATTGTTTTATGGGTTGCGGAAATTGGGAAATGATTGGTGTGGTAAGTGCTAAAAAAATGCTATTAAAATACTAACAGATATTTAAGTTATAAATATATTCGTAAATGTTGTTCAAGCCCTTAATTTTGATACCCTACTTATTAGGTTTCTGATATATATTTGGGTAAGACTAAATTCAGTATACTGGGTGTTTTGTGGCACTTGGTAGCATAAGAAGTCAAACAATTTGTCACAAGTCAAAATTATTTACGCATTTCTAGGGATACGAAGAAACTTGCATAGGTAAATACCCAATCACATACACGAACTCTGAAAGCCGTACACTCTTTTTTTGGGCAGAAATAACATCCAATGTGGGAGAACAATAATGACTTAGGTACTTAAAAAGCAATATTATTCAAGTTTCGTAGCCAAAATGGCAAAAACGGAACCCTTATAGTTTCAACATGTCCGTTTGTCCGTCTGTCCGTCTGTCCTCAGCATAGCTCAGTGGACGTTAATACTAGAAATCTGCAATTTGGTATAGGTATACATATTAATAATGCCAACAAAGTAGTACAATAAAAAAAAGAAAAACGTTTTTTTTTCGGGTACCATACATTTTTTTTATTCGCTGTAATCCTATAGTGTAGGATATCATTGAATAGGTTTCTTAAAAAGATTAAGGGTCAAAACAGAAACTTTTTTTCCAATGTCAATATTTTCCAGAAGATAAAAAAAATGTGTCCCCCCGTGTGGTCCGTAGGTCCAAAAAATATGAAAAAAACTTTAATAGTGGGCTTATAGAATACTTTAAAATAAAACTATTTCGAACATAATCGGCCCAACCGTTTTTGAATAACTACGGAACCCTACACTGAGCATGTCCCGACATGCTCTTGGCCGGTTTTATTCCGTAGAGATATAAAAAACCAAGCCCTGTCTATGCTACCTCACAATACAGTTACCTACATGGTTATTGGATCAGGGGGGCTACCACGATCGACAGTTTAGGACCTAAACTGAATCGCGAAACCGAATCCATAGAATAAGTGTCAAAAACTGACAAGCAGAACCTTAAACTGAACAGCATTAAGAAATCATGGTAACCCCCCCTGAATGAAAAATTTAGGAACATTTCAATAAAATCAGATGCTTAAATGTCCTACCATCTTAATCGTTACCTCAATATTCGTCTACAATGTAAAAAAAAAATCTGCTTGCAATAAGCATGTTAGCATTATTTTCTATGAATAATGACACCTGACTGAAAGTGTTTGCTCATTATCACATCACCAGCCTATTTCAGGTCACTGCTGGACATAGACCCTTTTAACTTACATATGGACGAATTACGACGCTTTACGAGGTAAATACCCGTAATCGTCAGCACGCTTAGCACATGATTGGTGCGACAGTATGTCGCTGCGAGATAGATTATCTGTCCCTCTTTTATTAATATAGTTCGTAAAAGATGGAATATTTGGAAGCGTCATACTGTCGTACTAATCATGTGCTGAGCGTGCTGGCTAGGTAAGAAAATTAGCGATTGCAGTAGTAGGTACAGTGGCGTTCAGAATTGCATGGACAATTTATGAATGTCCCCCACTGTATAGATATCTAGTATGACGATTGGAGAGACGGAAAAACAGTCATGATGAAACTGTAAGGGTTTGTAAAGACGACGGAATCCTAAAAATACTACAGCTAAAACGAAAGCTAATGTTTAAATTAATTAGTCCATTTTGATTGCAGATTTGATTTTCGATTAAATAAATATATAAATATCTTGGGACAACTTACACAATACACAAACCTACCTAGTGCCATGGCAAGGAGAAAGGTCCTTTTGAAAATAAGTTGCTGTTTTGCTCATGTAAAAATACCGATCGCTTTTTGGGTACGCTGAATCAAAATCCAAACTTTTTTCTAATAATACAACCTCTCTGAAAACGTATTTTGCAGGGGCGATTCGGAATCGAATGCGTCATCGACTCGGAAACTTTTAATAGATCTGACTCGACGTCAATCTGTTGCTATAGATCCGACGCTTAGAACGGTTCTTACCTATATTTATATTAAATATTGTTTATACTTAATAAAATTGCAAATCATTTTCACCGATAACTACCTACATTCCATAGTTCTATGTCATAAAAGTTCCATGTTATAGTTTCACCTAGTTGGTGTGTCCTATCGTCCGCGGCTAGTACATGAAAGTATACCAATAATTTAGCAATATGTTTGTGAATTACCTTGTATTCCTATTTATCGTCATCATCATCATTACCCTATGATAGTCCACTGCTGGATGCAGGCCTCTCCTATTATATATGCGTATTTACCTGTAGTAAATCAAAATGAAAATGGTGAAATAAAAAAAGCAAATAGATTGTTAGGGGTAAAATAGTGATAATTATATTTTATAAATACATGCGATGTTGTATCCGTTTAGATATGTATTTGGAAAAGCAACATAGGGTCTTGAAGCATGATTCCAAGATAAAACAATAAAAAAATATTACAACAATTCAATTTTCAGTACGGTCAGTTAAGTTATTTTGAAGTAAGTGCAGAAATAGTATTCGTTGGCGGTCCTAATTTCAGTTAAAATTTCAAGATACATGTAGTTATATATATTATGTCGTCTGATAATTCCATAGATATAATAATAGCAAGTAATTACAGAAAAGTTCCTTTTACAGTACATTTTTGGTCTTTTGTAAACTCTCTGAAATGTTGTCTCTTCGCAAAGACCGCTGGTGGATTTTAATTAATTCAATCAATACCCATTTTGTACAGTAGCTAGGTTACTATTTCAAAAACATAAATCAAACACATAGCGGATTTTATAGGCGCAACGATGATCATTGTCCTGTATTTTGAGCAATGACAAAATAGAGTCCGTAGGAGCCAAACCTGCAGTGTTATTCACTAAGGAAACCGCCTTGCTGTCAGCGCTGACACAGCGCTGCGGCAGCGTCGAGCCTAAAAACGGTATTCACTAATGTACTTTAAACGACACTAGTGCTCGGCGACGAATGCGGCGTGAGTTGGAACTGCACTGCGTCGAGAGTTTGACGTTTAATGTACGAACTTCGTATTCTCTAAAAACAGCGACGAACTCGCCTACAACCTCGCTCACAGCCTCGATTCCTAATGTCAAATCAAACAGCTAGGATTTTAGACAAGGCTGTCTCGACGTCGAGCTCGTTGACGAACGCAGCGTCGAATGTGTGAATAAGAGAATAGCATACCTGAACAGTGTAACAAGCGGCCACTCCATCTCCCGCAGAAAGCTCGTTATCGAACAAACTTTCCTACACAATAACTTGCGATATCGGCCCTCGATATCTACATAGATGCGCAATGCACGACTCCGCTGCAATAACGTCCCATAACATCAATATTGATACTAATCAAAATGTCAACATTAAACTCGAGCCTGTTGCGGCATTTGGCGTACTAAAATAATATTAAAATTGTGTTGGTTGTATGAGCTCGATATAACTACATTCACTATATCTCGGATGCACGCGGGAGTGAACACACATGTTTTAAGAAAAACAATTATAATTAAATAATTACTGTCCGTGAGATCTAGAACGAACATTTGACAGTTTAAAAATGGCCCTTATTTATATGACGTTAAGTCTATCGGCAAAACAGTGAGTCTTATCGTCATATTATAATATATAATCACCAAATTAAACATTTAAAAACAACCAACTTCAACTGATTTGTCCAAGATCCTATGATCTGTTTCCATAATTGGTTTCCTATCATACTTTCTGAATGCAAATTCTTGTAAATGAATGAAAATTACCAAAAGCGCCATACATGTGCCTATAACATTTGAAGAGATCCCTCGATTTCTCCAAGATGCCACGTCTGACCCCAACTTGGTGGCAACGGGACCATCTTGGGATAATACACGTGCGATAACAAAAAAAAAATTAAAATCGGTTCATGATTCTCGAAGACATCGGGTAACACGTACAACAAAAAAAAATCTGTCGAATTGAGAACCTCCTCCTTTTTTTGAAGTCGGTTAAAAATATGAGGGTACCTAAGACTCACAATTTTTTCCGATAAATGTCAAAATAGTTCTATGCTATGTCTACTGTCTTTAATATTCTGAATAGCTTTGATCTAGTTTATTACGTGTTGTCAAACTCGATATCTAATGTGAATGACATATAAAGACAATATAATAATATGTTTCTTCATATATTATTTGTGGGTATTTCAGTTGATGAAATATGTACACGACTATTGTAGAAAATATAATTGAAATTAATTATCCTTGTTAAAATTTGGTTCGCCATTTTAATTGCTAGATCAATGATAATTAATGAAGACATAATAATTTATTTTATTTCTTCAAGAAAACAATACCTTAGTTATATAATTGTAGGGTACATGTGTTTTGAATTTTTATTTAACCATATTTACCTTTAAACGTATACGTGTATTCTACATTACTCTAGTAGTAATTATATATTAAGAATTGTATTCATTTTCAGTACCCTATCAATTTACGATTAAATATTACAAATTGCCAAACGTTTGTGACTTTATTATGGCCAGCAGTGACATGGATTGCTTGTTTAGCTATAATTATTGGGTCATAAATTGCTTAGTAATTGCATGGGATAATAGTTTCGATAACAGTAGTCCAAAATTATTTAGATCGTAATACCAAACTGAAATTTAAGTACTTATGGTTAGCCAGAATTATCATTATTGGATGCAAACTATTTTAGGTTATTAAGTATTTTGTGTAATTATTTAAAAAGCATCGTATAATATAATGAAATATGAGAAAAATAAATTCATTCAAAATTTAATTTTTTAATTTAATATTTCTATCAGGTTTACATGAAATAACTTGCTGTCTAATCACACGTCATCAGCCTATGTTAGTCCACTGCTGGACGTAGGCCTCTCCTATTAACTATGCGTATAGACGCATTAGGAGGTAAATGCCCATAATCGCCACGCTGGGCAAGCGGATTGGCGATCGCAGTAATATGTCCATTATGATGACGCTGCTGCCCATCATCAATCTTGTAGAATGGTCAGTGACACTTTAATCCCTTAGTTGACTCTCACGACACCCGCTGCGGGGGTAAATGATTAGACAGCCTGCGGCAGGCTGTCTAATCATTTAATGAAAATTGACTTACCTATGTGTCTTATATTGAAACTTACTATTTACATTGAATGTTAATCTCTAGTCAGAGATATTTATTAAAACTTCGACCTCTCTTGATTATTATTTTTGTTATTTCAACACCATAATGTGATTTCTAGTATTATATTGGACTGTAAAATTGAAGCGTATTACAGTACAAAATACAAAACAGGATGAAACTTAAGAAAATGTCTCCGAAAACATTTATTGTAGTTCATCTTTTGTCCTTAGTTCGGAATAAATGTTGCTATATTTTCTGCTTTACCTACTACATGTTTGGAGGTTTTATTGTACGAGTTTATACCGCAGACGATGTTATTGTGAAGAACAAAAAAATGAGGCTGGAGCTCAAGGCTATGATGTTGGATACGGAAATCATTTGGCTTAAACAACAAGCGAATGGTATATTTTAGAAATATTTCTGTTATTTTGTGTTCTTAAACAAGTTTCCTCTAGTGAAAAGTAGTTTTTGCAAAGCTTCTTGGTTAAAAGTAATTATGTCTAAAAAATGTGTTGTAACTAGTGAAAACGTGTTTGTCTACTGAACAGGGTGCTTAGACAAGTTGCCAATCGCTAGCGCTTAATCGTCAATCGTAAACGAAAGCCAGCTAACTGTCTTTGTCGCACTAATATGAAAGAGTGACAGAGAGGAAAAACTACGATGTGCTACTAAGCGTTAGCGATTGGCAACTTTCTATTGTGTTGGCAAAAACACTAGGGAAAACCAGGTTTAGCTATGAACAATACGGTTAAAACTACTATTTACAAAAGGAATACCTTAGCAACGACACACACTCTTTGCCGAGGCCATTATATTTATGACGTTTTAAAAATTCGGTATTTTCAGCCGCTTTATATCTTTATTTTTTCTTAAAAAAAAACTCTTTACAAGTACGTTTCCCCGAACCTACAAGATAAGTCTTCGCTTCTACCTTTCGTCGTTATTTTCAAATTTGCATTCCGAACGAGTCGCGGAGCTCTGTCCGGGGGAAGTTTTCCCTGCGGACACTATCTGAATATGGACCATGCTTGCTTGATGCTTCACGTATCAGGCAAAAAGGTATTATTGTAAGATAATACATTTTGTCTTGAATTCTGATATTTTTATCGGTATCTTATGATCAGGGCCCGTAACTTTCATGCCGATGACATCAATTTGACGTCACGTTCCATTTAGGGTGATCCAAAATAGTTTTATTGTTAAATATTAATCATTAGTCGTCAATAATTTTAATCATGTACAAATAACTTCAAAAGTAGTCTGTTTACATGTGAAATAAATAATACCTACTTGATACGTGCTTTACGTTAAAGAGGAATTCCGTTTTCTACGTAATTATGGAAATGTGTTAACAATATCATTAAATAAAATGTATGTATGGAAACAAATCAAATAGATTTACTTATGGTTCACGTATCAAGTAGGTATTATTTATTTTACGTGTAAATATACTACTTTTGAAGCTATTTGTACATGATTAAAATGATTGATGACTAATGATTAATAATTATCAATAAAACTATTTCGGATCACCCTAAATGGAGCGTGACGTCAAATTGATGTCATCGGCATGAAAATTACGGGCCCTGCTTATGATACTTCGTGTTTTGTTTTGCATTTAGTTTGTTATTTGGAACTGAAAATTACGAAACATAAGTAATGTTTATTGCATTTATTCGTCTGTCTGGGGAATAGAAAAAAATGTTTCATTAGAACAACGACAACTGATATCTTAATGGTATGTTATGCAACAGTATGCTACTCGTGTTTTTTTTTTATTTGAAAGAGGTGGAATACTACAGCTTTGTATTCAGTACTTGATTTTTTGCTGTTATAAATAAATAATACCTAATAAATAAATATCTTGGGACATTTTACACAAATTAACTTGGTCCCTAAGTTAAGGCTTGTGATGTGGGTACCAAGCGACAATATACCTATAGGTACATATAATAGATAGATACATATACATGTAAAAATAATAACAAATAAATTTGTAGTGGTTCATACAACACATCTTTATCAATTTTTATTATTGTGGTTCCCAAGTAAATCGGCTACGACAGACGGGCAATGACGTTGTAGGACTATACAGGGTGAAACATGAGTCGTGAACAGTAATACGTTTTTCTATCTCTATAAAGAACTAACAATTGAATTCCCCACAAGTCCAGACCTTCGTTTTTACCATTTTGGCTACGGAACCCTGAAAAAAAAAGTATTTTCAACTAACATGAAGGCTATCAGCCGACATTTAAATTACCACTAATAATATTAAAGTACCTTTATATTTTTTTCTTTACAAAATACAAAACCCAGCAGTTCACATAATATGTGTTGGATAAATATTCACACGAAACCGCGAAACGTAAAAACTGAATAGCATTTGCTTTTGCAGCATTGTGGTTCCAACGTTCCAGTTTCACTGTAAACTTAAAATCTGTTTACTGAGTATGAGCCAAGCGCCAACAAAGCTCCCAAGCAAAGCTTCACCCAACACCATTTTGGCACCGTATCCACTTAGCTACCTTTGATATTTTCTAGTCTGAGTAGCTTTATTTTAATGAAAAGATTCAGAAAACAGTTTTCTTCTTTTCGAAGACTAGAAATCACTTCAATGCATACCCATTTTGGTACTGAATGCAGCTTTTTCTAATGAAATAATTAAAAATGAATAATGTGTCTAGTCTGAGAGTTGTATACTATGCCGAAATATCGTACTTGCCTTTTATTATTCATCCATCTGGCCCCAATTTCACCACGTTGATAAGTGCTACTATTGTAAATTTACTGATTCTCAAATCGGGGGCATCTATAGGCTACGGTTACAGCTTGCCATTGGAAGGGCCGTGCGTTTGTTTACCACCAATATAAAATGTAGTGCAAGAACTTAAATAAATCAGCAGTAAATAACTACTTTTTTGCGAAGCAAAATTACAATTGTCACAAAAACACCGACAATTATTGCGAAATTCCGACATACCTCGAAACTCATGTCGAAATTTAATGAAAATTGTACTAAACTTTGCGACAATAGTCACGACTCTCTGAAAATAAAAAGTAGGTAGTTTATTAACGATATAATAACGTTATTAGTAATAATAATTTATGTTGGGGGCAAAGAAGCACATGAACCGTCCGATAGTAATCGGTAGCCGTATCTTACGGAGGCCTGTGACGTCAGTAACAGTTATATTTTACAATTGTAATACTTGTAATTATGGTGAAATTGGCCACTGCTCTATACCTTTAAATTAGTTATACTATTCATTCATTGGCACTGATAGCTTGCAGAAGATGAAACGTCAAGTCAAGCGGTAAGGTAAACGACTTACTTGCGGTTTAATAAGTGGCCTACACATTTTCTTGAGAATCATTAGCAGGATGAAATTAATTACTTAAGTACTTTCCTTTGCCAGTTGCAATCACTTTTCTGTTGGATTTTCATGAGAAAATTTAACCTCAATAATAACACCGCCTAGCTACTAAACTGGTTGTTTAAGAAGGCCATATGGCAGTCGCTTTCATTAAAACTTATAACGAAATACACAAATTCCTACATTTTAACTTGCCAAGTACACTTCAGAATCCACATCGATCTGTAGCAAAAAAAATACCTAAAGAAAGTGTCAGATGACGATTTATTGAAAGACGCTTATTTATTTTTGAAGTTTTGGATTTGCTCATATATTTATGAACTCGACTGTACCTATAAACTATCCTGAGTGCCCTACCGATTTAGATCTCGGTACATTTATCTAGCTGACGTTCAAATATTCTATCCACTTACTAAACTGAAGGACAGTTATATTACGTCTATCCATAGCTCCGGAGCTCATGTCGCCCGCTGTAATGTGAAATTAGTTGCGGGTAGTTTTGCATTTAGACTGCGACGTTATCTCGAGCTCGCTGTGCCACAAAAAGGTCCGCAAAAATCCATGAACATTTTCGGCACCAACCCCTTCAGAAGCTCTATTATACGAGCGATCTACCCACGCTCCTTTGTAAAAATGACAACGTTAGCTAGGAAATAGGAGCACTTTTAGGGTTTCGTAGCCAAAATGGCAAAAAAGCAACCCTTATATGTAGTTTCGCCATGTTTGTCTGTCCGTCTGTCCGCAGCATAGCTCAGTGGCCGTTCATACTAGAAATCTGCAATTTAGTACAGGTATACATATTAATCACGCCAACAAAGTGGTACAATAAAAGCTAGAATTGTTTTTTTTTTCGGGTACGTCCCCAACTGATGAAGTAGGGATGATTTTTTTTTATTTGTTGTAATCCTATAATGTGGGGTATTATTGAATAGGTCTCTTAAAAAAATAAAGGTCTTATAAGAAAGTTTTTTTCTAAAGTCAATATTTTCGGAGATAATAACTCCAGAAAAAAAAACCCTCTAACTTTTGATCAGTATGTCCAAAATATATGAAAAAAAAACATGAATAGTGAGCTTATAGAATACTTTATAATCGGCCTAGCCGTTCTTGAATAACGCGGAACCCTACACTGAGCATGTTCTGGGCCGTTTTTTTCCATAACGCGGTACGATTTAAAGCGGAAAATCAAAGCGAATGTGGTGTAAATTATTTTAATAAAAGTATCGCATTTACCAGCCCCCGGAGTGAAATCAAAATAAAATGCCTTACGCTTTGGCACATTTCAGAGAAGTTCTCTGCAGGTAGTCTAACTTCAAAGCGGCTTACAAGCGGACGCCCCTAGATAACATTCGCTAATTCACTTTGATGTCGCGCCCTCCCCGTGCCCCTGCCCTTGCTAACTCGTAACGAGAAAACACGTCTTAAAAGTTTAAACCCAATGCGAGGTAAAATATTATTAAACGTTCCAAACAATTTTCTATAATTCATTTTGCTTTCGTTAGAAATTGTTTTCGGTGTTTTCTCAACGGGAACTTTCTTGACAGTTTAAATAGGACACCCTGGAATCTTCCTTCACCGGCTCCTTGCCCGGAAAACTGTTGAAAGAGAGTTTAAAATAAGAAACTTTTTTAACGATGCTTCGTTCTCTCGTTTGATGGTAGTAAGTATTCCTTTGATAGGTACCCTAAATGTAACTAACACTGTATGTATACCTATACTATGTAACCATAATCATATTATCTATTTAGTTCCATCTAACTTTTAACCTAAAACAACCTAAAAATAGCAACCGTTAATCAAAACACGAATCGAAAATTCAAGAAGAAAAATTTCGAATGATCCTATAATTATGCTCATCGATAAAACTCATGTCACTAAATATCTACCTACTCGTATACTGTCATATTGGGTTGGATTGGATTGGATGTCAGTAATTGTAATTTAAGGCAGTTTTATAAATTGTAGATATTTACAAGCAATTTTTTACCCGGGACGTTGACTCCTAAAATTTAAAGAAAAGGTTAGTATAGATACGCGTTGAAGGTAAAGTCATAAGTATTTAAAGAGTTGTACTAAGACAGTAAGAATACATTGTCACCACTCTAACTCTTTCCATAGGTGTCGTAAGATTCGACTATGACTGTTTATTTATTTAAGATTGATATTGGGCAGCAGCATCATCGTAGTGGACAACTGGACACACAATTGCGATCTCCAGCCCGCTTGCGTAGCGTGGCGATTATGGGCATTTACCTCCTAATGCGTCCATACGCATAGGCTAAGGAGATGTTTTTGGTCAGCAGTGGACTTACGTATATGAAGAGTTCACGGAAAAAAACATGTCGAGTGCTTAAAAAAATCAGGGCAAATTCACACCTTATTCTGTTAAAAGTAAGGTGGTTTTTCCTTCTGTAATTTGTATTGACTAGACGTGTTCTTTCCGTGGACCCTTCATATAGGCTGATGATGTGAAGTTGCCTTTAATCCTCCATAGACAATGTCTATAATGTATAATTATAATAATAAGCCAATATTATGATACTAGAATTATTTGGGCAAACTTCACCCACGGGGCAGTTAATACTTATTAAGCTTTCAGCCATATTGCTTTGTGTGGCTTACAACATCCTTTCATAACGTAGATTGAAAACGATACAAAGCCACCGCAAGAACGCTTTGTGGTTCATATTTTTATTTTCGTCCTTTTGCGCGGTGAACTTCGAAAAGTTTGTTATTTACAGGTCAATAATAATATAATTTAAGTTACAAATATAAAATACATATTTAATAAAGGTACCTACACATTTTTTTAATAACTGTAATAAGATTTTAGTTTAGATAGGTTTTCTAACTAGAACAATAAAACTATTGCAAAAAGTAACTCTTTTGTCACATTACATCATTATCCTACATTCAGTTCACAGCTGGACAAAGTCCTCTCCGATTATTTATGTATTTATTTTTATTTATTTAAACTTTATTGCACTAAACAGGAGTACAAAAGGCGGACTTAATGCCATAAGGCATTTATTATCTAATCGGATGAACGTATTAACACTTGTAGATTTACGCGTAACCGTAGTTTCCTGTTTTTTTTTGCGTATAATAGTATTATGGTTCTATTTACAGTTAGCGCACTAATGAGCATGATTATTGTACCTATTTAAGCTTATTTCAAAAGTAAGGTGTCATTGAATAAATAAAAATAAACTGTAAAATGTATACAACTGATAACAAACACGCAAGATAGATACAAAATCGGCTTGCCCTTTAGAACGCGTTTTTATACAGGTTGGTAACAAAATGGTGACAACATGAATCTATTAATATTTTGTTGCTAAATATGAAAACAATAAAAATATTTTTTCATATAAATGGACAAAGATAAGTTGACCAAACTTTATGCATTTAAGTTTTATTTCTTCTGTTTTTATAGTCTGCGGGTAAAAACGTCGTATGATTGTACGGGATCGGAAATGAGATACTAGTTTTATTTCAAGGTATTTGTTACTTTGTGAGTTTTAGTTATCAACCGACGATTTGGTCCCATAATAAAATCATTAAGACTTCGTGTGAGACTAAGTTTTCTCGTACGCAGATCCACGTTCCGGGGATCTGCATACGAGAAAACTATTAGAAAATAATGTTTGCGGCACACGAAAGGTTAATAGTTCTTTTATTGTAATGGGATCACTAATTTGTTAACACCCTGTTTAACGGCAATAGTTGCAGTAATAAATAAAAAAAATACGAACTCGTCCGGCGATAATTGAACACCAAAACACGTGTTCAGCCTCTGTTAACGTATCGTACAAGTAATTACTAAGGAAACCCTCCGTAAGTTAAAGGCCTCTGTATGCAAATACAAGGTGCGCGACGTGCGACAGTGTTGCCCGGTATTCGCATTGTCTAGCGTCCTAGTTACGACTCAATTATCTTCAGAAAGTAAGGAACACCAATTAACATCCTTTTATACTGTCTCTACTTCTCTCTTAGCTGCAAAACGAGTTTCGTAAAGGTAGGTACACATTGACAGATTATAATTAAACAAAAAACCTTTGCACGCAGAACCATGACACTCACACATATATTTACTTACGTTGTTATTTTGATTTGAAACAGGTAGTTTCTATGTTAATTTGATTTCTCCAGTGCGCTTAGCATACATGATTGGTGCGACAATATGTCGCCGCGAGATAGACTTTCCGCCTTTTAAATACTAACTGTACTAATAAAAGAGGGACGGATAGTCTGTGTCGTAATCATGTCCTAAGCCTACAGTTCCCGATATTTTGGCACTGTTGCAAATTAAATGTTTTCTTCACGGAGCAACAATATTTTATTTTATTTATTTAAGCCTTTTTATTCTTTAATACATCACAATACATTACTTTTATATAAATACATTATTCTTATTCTTAATACATGCAAATTCAAGCAACAATATAACAACTAACAATCGTAGCAGGTCAGCTATATTTAGTGTTTTAATTCCACACACTATAAAAGCAGATCATGACAGAAAATATTCAATGCAAGGTTTCGCAGTTACTTTTCCTTTAACATACACAGATTTTACGCATTAATAAACACAATCTTGGGGAAACTTGTACACTTTCAATACGTATTTTGACAGTAACTACGAAACGGCTTAACAGATCATGCTCGAAGCAGAATAGTTTCATTATTAATATATTTTGAATTCACGGTTCAAAAGATAGAAAAAAACCGTTCTTGGATTCCTATATTATTTTTTGATTTCACATTGAATACGGAATCCAAAAAAATGAAGAGCATGTAAATCACAAAAAGCAATTATCGTGTTAACATGTGTGAGATATGCTTAATAGCTTTCACATACATGCGCTAGGCTCCCCTAGCCTGTCTACATAATTAGTCCTTAGCTACACTTTGCATTAATTACCTGCGTTCCTTGACATAACACTTGCCCTCGTACGAAGCTATACCTCATTTGTAGCACGTAACGTGCATGCTCGCAACGCACGTATGCACTGAGCTTTATAATAAACACTACATCGCTTTATTTCCAGTTGTTAAACACAAATGTCAGCGGAATTGGAACCTATCTTAGGAAATAAAGCTTCAATTTCCTTTGAGCATTGTTGTATTAAGTGTAAATTTAAAATTGCCGTTCAAAGGAGTGATGCACGTTCATTTGCAAGTGTCCACGGCTAGATTACGTTTTGACATGCCTTAACAAACAGAAACCAGTAGAACGGGGGTCGGATCAATTTACTTTATTAATCTTAAGATTATGCCGCGTATAACGATTGGTTATTCTCGGTATGAACGATGATAGGGTATCAATCGATTTCAATAAAACTCTGTTGTAGCAGCTGCTAACATATGAGTAGGTACATATAAAAATATATAGTTACAAGTGCTGACCAGTAGTGGATCTACGTTTTATTTCCATCTAAAGTTCCATTTTGATTAAGAATAAAATAAGAATAAGAATGGTTTATTTGCTGCCATATAGTACAGAACAATAAATACACCTATAAACAGTAATGATTTGAACACCAAAAAGGATGCTACTGCATGTGTCGTGTCAAATGCCACTCAGCATGTGTCGTGTCAGATGCCACGAAGCTGGAGTTGTTGTTGTTGAGTACACAAATCGACCTAGTCCCACGGTTAGCTCAATTAAGGCTTGTGATGTGGCTAACTGGTGATATTATATAATAGATAGATACAACATATACTTAAATACATAGACAATAATAATTACTATTAATAATATATTATGTACATATCTACTTACATAAAATACTCGTAGCTACTTGTAAACGTCAATTGTATATCTACTGTTATGTAAGGTTGCTTATATTTTACCTAACATTATTTTTGAAACCCTTGTAATAATATCAGCCATCTCTTCCAATTAACTGTTTAGCAATATAATGTGAAATAGTACGAAAGTCTTAATTTACTAAATTCAAATGATAACATTAGTTAATTTTTATGCTAAATATTTTTAATCCATGTTTAAAAAAATGTTTAACCTTTGGTGGACTGTATTTTTTGCTATCCCGTTGACCTTAAGCTGTTATTTAATGAACAAACTTTCAAACCGCAAACTTTTGATGCCGAAGATTAAAGTCGCCGCTAAAATACAAGCACTGACTCAAAGCGAAACTTAGTGGCTGCAGAGAAAATACTCCACTACTAAATAACTTAAGATCTTAACTGATAATATTATGTCAGTGTCGAAAGGAACCTTCATGTCTCCCTAGCAAAGTTTGAATTAAAGACAACTCAAGATATTACGTTTTCTATCTTTGCATAGTGCTTATACAGTTTTACTGTGTGTAATAATATAAATTTATTAAGTTACAAAAAATATCGTCCGTATTCATATTGTTGTCACAATGTACTTCAGCGTACATAGCACTGAAGCTAATTGATACAAAAGATAAATTCGGATGTTTCGGTGAAACTCAATTCAATTTATTATATTCATTTAACAATATACATTGTGTTTGAATTTTTACTTAAAAATACAATCAAAAAACATAACCCTAAACATAAATCCGTACAAAAGGAAATAAATAGGTACAAAAAAAAAACAAGTCCATATAAAAAGAAATAAATACAAAACAATATTAAGCAATTAAATTAAAAGTGAATTAATAATAATAATATAGTTAAAAAAAAGAAAATAATAATACAATCAATAATAAAAACATAACTCAATGTCAAAATTAATTACAGAAAGAAATCTATTACAAGCTAATCACAATCATAATAATCACACAACATGACAGGTTTAGTTGTCGTCTATAAATTCGCCTCTATAAACTACGAAGGGCAAAGATTTTTTTACTATGGATTAGCAAGTACCAGTGCGTAACACGTTCACAGAAAATATTTATTTTAATCACGATATTTTGCTCATATATAAATCTACATAAAGTATTGTCATGTGTTTTGGGAGAGGAGTTTGTAAGTTAGTATTTATTTTATAGGGTGACAAATGTGACAATATCAAAATTTCACAAAATTGCACATTTTCTTAGTCAACTCCATTATACAACTAAGTGTCAGGTCCTGGCAGTCCCAATAGATGGCACTCCAGCACAAGTTTGTATGTCACATATTGGGATACTGAAAATATTAACACTCAGTTCTAATAAATGTCAGACTGTCTAAAAATTATGCAAATATGTAATTTAAAAACAAGCTAATTATTTCAAAGTTGGAATATGAATCATTAAAGGCGCATACATTTATCATCGTTTAAATCCCCTAATAGTTATCTTATAGATGACACCTCAAGCTATAATGACGATTATTGGTACAACGTCGGGTACTAGTACTTCCACCTCACATCGCTTTAGTATTTTTTGTTCGTGAATTTAGAACATTTATAACACATATTATTTATTTGTGTAGGGTGAATATTATAAAGTTTCCCATTGCATAATAGCAATCTCTCGGCGAGCTAGTGACAATATTGTTGCATCTTTCAAAGCGTGAGAACTGATAAAAGTTAATAGTTTTGTAGTGTATAATTTATAAGAACATCCAATACTTATATCCCAATTAATATGCGTCATAATGATGTCAACGGCACCAAAGTTCCGCTGTCTGGTGATTATGGTATTTAGCAAGTTCTTTCAGTTTATTTACATTGTTTTTGCTTTCTACTCACCATTATATTTAATTATCATTTACGTCGTGATTTACGTTTAGAGGGCGCTGGCGTCGCGCCGCCATGACGTTCAAGAAATACACTCGCGATTTTATAAGATTTAAAAATAGTTAAAAGTGATAGAAGTGCCGTATTATGCGATAATTTTAAAGACAATGAACACAGTGACGAAAAAAACTAAAAAACACAGTGCAAAAGTAATAAACATTTTTGCTATGGACAAAATAGTGAAAACAAAAGACTATAACGGTAAATTTCAAAGTTCCAACTTCCAACTGAGCTGAACGTGAACGCCAGCAAATCCAGCAGCCAACAATAAACTTAGTGCATAGTGAATTTGACTATAATAGTGTGTGTTTTTTTGGTATCTACCAGTTGAAGTGCAAAAACTTAAAGACAAAGTGAACAACAGTGACTTTTTTATACCCACTACCCCACACATGCTAAACATCCAAATCCCGACGAAATTAGAGACTGGAATTTTATTGTGACATAAATAATAATTAATAACTACAAAAAATTGGAATAATAATTTGATAATCTTAGACATTAAAATAATTAAAACAAAATACTGATACTAAAATAATTAAAGAAAATAATTAGTCAAGTGCAACACAACGCCATCTATCAACTACTACTAGTCATACAACCACATCCCGCTCCTGGCTCTATGTCGACGTCTATAGAACCCTACGGAAACACTCACCCGGCAGCGCCACCTATCGTACTTGTCAGAAATTAATCAATAACTGCTTCACGGCAGCTCGTACGGTAAAACAGTCAAATTGAATCGTATCAGACAGCGCCACCCGCTACGAACTAAGTTACTCTGTCGGTACAGCAGAGCAAAGCCAAGGTAAACAAACATACTGTCAATCATGGAGGAAATGAGATATTTATTAAAATCTATTCAAGAACAGCAGCTAAAACAAAGCGAAGAAATTAGTGGCCTGGGAGAAACGGTTGCACAAAAAGTGACAGAAAGACTTGACAAAAGACTCGCTTTCATCGAACAAAAACAATCGGACCTGGAAAACAAGATCGAACTACAAGATAACCAAATTGAAAAATTAGAACGTCGACTAAGACAGAGAAACATCGTTTTGTTTGGATTGGAAGAGAAGGAAAGAAGTTATTTAGACTTAGAAAAAAACGTACTCCAACTTATTAACTACACGATGAGAGTGGAATGTTACGAAATAGACCTAGAAGCGGTAAGAAGAGTTGGCAAAAAGGGAAACAAAGTTAGGCCTGTTATCGTGACATTCACAACGCTTGGTAGAAAAATACATGTCCTGCGGAATAAGAAAAAATTAGAAGGAACAAAATGTTACATAAAAGAAGATTACACCGAAAAAGTGCTAGAAAAGAGAAAAATTCTTCAGGAAGAGGCAAAGACAGAACGGGACAAGGGCAACAAGGTTATAATTAGGCAAGACAGGCTTATCATATTAAAAAACAAGGAGAAACCGTACCACGATAAAGTAAAGCACAAAAACGACACCGATGATAATTTCCACAATAGAGAGAAGCACACAAACAACATTGAACATGACAGAGAGAAGCTCACAAATGACACAGACTGTAACCAGAAGAAAAGAAATATTAACTCAATATACTCACCCCCACATCAGACTGCAGACAAGGAAAACACCCCCCCAACACCAATATTAAACCCACAAGCCACCAAGCGAAATAAATATACAATTGCAGACTATATGACGGCTCCAGTCAGTTCTACAGCCAGCACAACCAACGCATCACCAGTGGGAAGATCACCTACATCAGTGCAAAGACTAAATTCAATAGTGCAAACAAAAAATCCACCAGTGTATACACCAACAACGCCAGTGCATCAAAATGACAGCATTCCAAAAAATGTATGACGAGAACCCCTCTTCGCCTCCCACCACGGTTGGTCACCGAGGGAGCGCTAGACCACCACCCTCCAAGGACACATACTCAACCACCACAACCTATCAAATTACTAGGTAAGACTAGCATAACACCTACTATGCAAGAAATTAGAAGTAACCAGCAGAATAGACTATACATAGGCACATACAATGTCAGGACACTTCGAACATATGAACGACTACTGGAGCTTTCTGAAGCTCTAGAACTAATAAAATATGATATTGGTCTCTCAGAAGTGAGAAGACTCGGAACAGAAATTGAGGAACATAGGAATTTTATTCTATGCTACACTGGCCAGACACAAGGACTTCATGGAGTAGGATTCATAATAAAAAAATATTTGAAACAAAGTATAGTGAGCTTTCAAGGTCTATCAGAAAGGGTTGCCCTATTAAAAATGTTGATTAACAATCTTCATCTTTCAATTATTCAGGTGTACGCCCCAACTGAAAAAGCAACAGATGAACAAGTGAACAACTTCTATGCAACGGTAGATGAAGCATACCAACTGGCAGACAAACAAGTCATCATAATGGGCGATTTCAATGCCAAGATTGGACAACCAAAACCAGAGGAATACCTAGTCACTGGCAGCCATGGCTATGGCTCTCGAAACTAGCGAGGCGAACAACTGATCGACTACTGCCACCAGAATAATTTAGCCATCATGAACACATATTTTAAGAAAAAATCTACAAGAAAATGGACATGGATCTCGCCAGACGGTAACACAAAAAATGAAGTTGATTATATCCTTACAAACCACAGACAAAGCATAACTAACATCGAAATTATAAATAAAATTAATTTTTCATCAGACCATAGACTTGTGAGGGCAACATGGCTACTTAAACAGTCAAAGAAAAGCAGACATAACTTTAGTAACAATACCAGAAAAAGTCTACAATCAGAAGCGGAAAAGGACGACTTCTTGCATTTCCTTACAGAACAACGACAACCTCTTATGGCTATGTCACCTGATGACCCAGTACAAGTATATCATGACAAGCTTATTGAATGCATCCAGACATGCTTAAAACAGTCGCATAAAAATAACAACACCCAACCCAAAAGCTTGCTATCCGAGGACACTAGGAAATTGATAATTGAAAGGTCCAAACTTCAAACTATAAAACCAAAAACTAAAGAGATCCGTGCTAAACTGAGCTACCTTTATAAAAAGGTAAGTAAAAATATAAAAGAAGATTATAAAAAATACAGGGAGTCAAAAATAGAAAGTCATCTCTATGCTGCTGGGAGTGTGAAGAAAGCCTACAAAGAACTGAGAACTCATAAAAGCTGGATCCCAGAGTTAAAGAGCTCAAAAAATGTAATAAACTCTCTACCCCAAGTACTTGAAACTGCAACAGCTTTCTACAGGATGCTCTACAGTAGCCATGAGTCAGAATTGCCAGAGTTATTGTCTGAAACCGACCTACCACCACCACCTCAGGCAGGGGAAGTTCAGGTTATAGACGAAATAATCATATTGAAACATATAAAACACTTAAAATCTGGAAAAAGCCCGGGGCCAGACAACATCACAAATGAAATCCTTAAAACTGCTGCTCCCTTGCTAGTTACACCCTTGGCACATTTATTTAACCTCATACTTACTACAGGAAAAACACCGCAACAGTGGTCACAGTCAAACATTATACTGTTATATAAAAAAGGAGACCCAACGGACATTGGAAATTACAGGCCTATCAGCTTGATGTCATGTATGTACAAGCTATTCTCATCAATCATATTATCCAGAATATCAGGAGCAATTGACAGACACCAACCTTGTGAACAAGCTGGATTCAGAAGTGGGTACTCAACCATGGATCATATACACACTCTGGATCAGATTATAGAAAAATTCCAGGAGTTCCGAAGACCACTGTACACAGCATTCGTGGATTATGCTAAAGCATTCGACACAATTTCACATTCATCTATTTGGAAGGCTTTGAGTGAATGCAAAGTAGAGCCCACATATATAAGGATTATAAAACAAATATATGAAAATAGCACTAGTAGAGTACAGTTAGAACGAATGGGTCAGGATATACCAATTAACAGAGGCGTCAGGCAAGGCGATCCTTTATCACCAAAGCTATTCTTGGCAGTACTTCAATCTATAATGGGCAACCTCAACTGGAACAATTTAGGAATTTACATAAATGGCAAACAGCTAAACCATTTAAGATTTGCCGATGATATAATATTAATGTCAGAACATAGCGCTCAACTTGAATACATGATTCAATCACTACACAAAGCTAGTGCCAGAGTCGGCTTAAAAATGAACTTTCTAAAAACAAAACTTATGACTAACAGCACCAAGAAATTGATAACCGTCGACAACACCCCGCTGGAGTACGTGGACAGCTATATATACTTAGGTAAGCAAGTATCGTTTAACAAACAACGAAACGAGCAGGAAGTCGACCGACGAGTAAAGCTAGCTTGGAATAAATTCTGGAGCCTAAAAGAAATCCTAAAAAGTAATATGAATATAAAATTAAAGAAACAAGTTATGGATATGTGTATTCTACCTTCTTTAACATATGCTAGCCAAACATGGATCTTTACTGCTAAAACTAAATCAAGATTAACTACATGTCAAAGGGCTATGGAAAGAAGTCTATTAAACATTAAAAAAATGCAAAAAATACCTCACATAAATATAAGAGCTATAACAAAATGTATTGACGTTGTCAAGCATGCCAAACAGCAGAAATGGAGATGGGCAGGCCATGTCGCCAGGCTGGCTGACTCTCGCTGGACCTTACAAGCTACTACCTGGACTGGACCAACAGGAACACGCCGAAGAGGCAAACCAAATAGCCGGTGGTCCGATGACATCCAACAATTGGTTGTCTCCGACTGGAAACTTTTAGCTTCCAACAGAGAAGAGTGGAAGTCCTTGGAGGAGGCCTTCACCCGCTGAGGGGTTCTTGTCCATACATATTTATTAATTATTAACAGTCACACGAAACAATTTTTGACATAATCTAATGATGTAATAGTATAAAATTATGTAATAATCTAGACAAAAATTGACAAATTTCTTGTAAATGCTAAATATTAATATCCAACTAATTGTAATCGTATAATGAGGACTCGAAATAAAAGGCTTTTTTATTTTTATTTTATTTATTTTTACGTCGTGGTGCAAATATTGATACTTGAGTATAGCGCGTGGTTCAAAAACTGCAATCCTGAGTCTTGTGTGGTGGGAGGCTCTCACATAGAGATATTAGAGATGTGTCGTTTCTGGTAAATTCCTAATCTTATTATAGGAATAATAACCATTTGGAAATTACTGTTTTGCGAAAGTGCTTGATAATGGAGACCTCAGCTCTCCGAAACATGTCGCTCTTAATGATTACATATGAGTTTAATAGTTTAAATATATTTATATGAAAATACCAACTGAAAATCATAAAAAATCTAATTAAAATCATTAAATAATGCTTCATATTGGAAATAACAAAGGTGTATCTAACCGTGCAAAAAGTCAACAAAAATTGTATGAACTTTCAACTGTAGTGGATAGAAACTTCAAAAGCAGTTTTACAAGTACGCACTGTATTTATAGCAAATAAGAAGCTTTCATTGAATAGTCGCAAAGCTTCTTATAAATTCTTTGAGTTATTCGCATAAAACTTACAGTAGCCGTACCATGAGTTGGAACGTAAAGAGTTACGTAATCCATTCTATCGCGCTCGCACTGACATATTGGAGCAAGCGCGATGGCCTGCTTTACGAATCGAGTAAAACCTAATGTACATGCATTTTACATTCTTTCAATTTTGAAATTCACTGGCTGGTAACATCAAAAAATTAAAAATACGCACCGCGCATGCGCGCAGTCAGCGACGCTCGAAAATCAACCTAATGAACCAGTCTAAACGGTCGGTCTCGTTAATGGCGGTTTGAAAAAGTTTACTCTGCGGAAAAAACTCGGATTTGTATATTGTGTGTTAGACGATTATAACAAATATAATATAGTATTAAAGGTGTGTTATGTGAAGAACTGCACCGGGCCCGGACAAAACATGTAAATGTGTACATAAATATTGAAGTTTGAAGGACGCCGTGAACTTTATCATTATCAGGTACGTGATTTCATTTTTGGTGGTTTGTTATTAAACAATGCCTTGTTAATAAAACCCTGCAATGCATTAGCATTACAGGGGTTTATTTCCAAACTATGGATTACAGTTAGAATCTATTATATCGAAGGCAAAAATATGGCACACCTAACGTTACCGATACTTGCAAAGTCATGGTACGGCTACGTTGTAAATGCGCGTACGACGCTTAAATTTAAGAGTGTATTGTCGATGGCAGGTGGAATTGTATAACCCCATTGTGCCATTACAGGTAATCGCAGTGCGTTTTATACGAGGTGACGGCGCGAGGTGTCGGATTTATTGCCGCTGCTTATCTTAACCTAATAATGTAGCTTTGGCTGCCGGCTACAAGAAATACTACGAATGTGGCGGGAATATGTGGAAATCGTAAAAGCGGGAGTTTGATTCAGAGCTTATCCATTTGTTGAAAGTTGAGTATTTTTTTTTAGGTATAGGTATTACATATACGTAATATTGATTCAAATAATATCTAATAATAGTACAGAAAAATATCTCGGCGGGAATCAAACCAGGGTTAGTAGGTAGTTTCTCAGCTGATTCTATTAACCATTGTCATCGGCGTACTCGATATAGTCGGTATTTTAAAAACTCATTCCATTATAAACTCTAAAAACTCTGTTTCTCCAATTAAGTATGCAACCAAACGAATGTTTTCAAATCAAAATAAATATAACTTTACCCAGAGCCTCGAATTATATGATTGGGAGCCCATTTTTATAAATAAACAATGTCCAAATGAAATAACTACATCAGTAATTAATATTATTAAACACTATTATGATATTCACTTTCCTAAGCGAAAACAACCTATTAAAAAGATTATAAACACCTGGGTGAGTGACCTCTTACGTAACCTACGTCATAAATTGCGCACAGCTAAAGTTAAGTTATCTAAGCGACCCGAGGACATCGAGTTGCATTCGAGCCTATTGCAATTGGAGACAGCCTATTGGGCTGCATTACGTAATGACCGCGTAGAATTTATAAATAGCAAAATAGTGAGTGATGCCGGTGGTGGGGTCTGTCGAGCTATGTGGAGCATCATCTCGTCGGAGACCTGCCGGCGCGGCGGCAGCAGGAGCGGGCCGCTGGACGTGCTCGTGAGCCGCGCGCCGGGCGCCTGCGAGCAGCTCGACCACTACTACACGAGCGCGAGCAGCGGCGCGCGCGCGCGGCCGCGTGTGAATGATGCACTCGCATACCTCGACAGATATCTGCCACAGGTACCGTCTGCATTCTTATTTAAACCCTTTACACTTAACGAAATGTTAAGGGCGTGCAGGGACGTGAAACGAAAAAGGTCCAAGGACATTAACGATATGGCAACATATGTTATTGATCTCCTTCCTCCTACTGTCATATCCTTACTCCTATGTATATTTAATGAGTGCGTCGATGCGGGCGTTTATCCTGATAGGTTAAAGTTAGTAAAAATTCAGCCCATCTATAAAGGTAAGGGTGAAATGCATATACCTAAATTCTATAGGCCGATATCACTCATCCCTATAATTTCAAAGATTTTCGAGCGTCTAATGAGTAAACGAATGATGGAACATCTTATATCAAAAAAACTTTTAAATAACCAACAGTATGCCTACCAAACTGGCCGTTCGACGACGGACGCGGCGCGCGACGCTGTCACTCGAGTGATGGCGCACCTCGAGGGCGGGCGGCAGGTCGCGGCGATATTCTGTGACCTGTCGCGCGCCTTCGAGATGATCGACCACTCGTTGCTTCTCGCAAAATTAGCACGCTACGGCTTCGAGGGTAACTTCCTTAGGCTGATGGCCTCTTTCCTCAGTGACCGACAACAAAGCACTGTCGTTCATGGCGCGAAGTCGAATCTTGAACCCATAGGAGGTTGTGCGGTACCTCAGGGATCGATGATGGGTAACAACCTATTCTTAATACTAGTTAACGACATTATGACGGCGTGCACGGAACCTGAATATATAATGTTCGCAGACGACACGTGCATAATAATAATTGCAGATAATTTTAACAACCTAAAAGATAAGTGTATTAAAGTAATGCAGAATATTGAAAAGTGGTTTTCATCTAACGGCATGCTTCTTAATGCTGAAAAAACAAATGTAATGCACTTTCAACTTCGAAAAACAGGCATATGTCCTCTGCAAATATATGTAAATAGTATTTTACTACCACAGGTCGAGCAAGTAAAATATCTTGGTTTTACTATAGATTCGGGGCTGACCTGGACTCCACACATAGATGCGGTGTCTGACAGGCTGGCGTCTGCGTGCTTTGCCCTTTCTAGACTTGCTCCATCTCTAACGACTCAAAACCTCAAAATTGCATATTATGGGTATTTCCACTCAATTTTAATTCAAGGTATAGAACTATGGGCCACTACAGCTGAATCTAACAGACTATTTAGGCTGCAAAAACGTGCCCTTAGAATAATTTCAAATAAACCAAATGATTATCCAGCGCAGTCTTTGTTTAAGGAGCACAAAATCCTCACGCTACCATGCGTTTATATACTAACAGCATGCAAATATGTAAGGTCAAATCTAGGGCTGTATACGACGCGCGGCCAGCACCACGGGCGCGACACACGCGGCGCGCACCTGCTGCTGGTCCCGCGCCGCCGACTGGCAAAGGCTCGAAAGTCGCTCGGTGTCATGGGTGTAAAGATATATAACACTCTTCCGAAAGATGTCACTAACGCAGCGAGTGAGGCAATATTTGAAAGTAAACTCAAAAATATGTTAATTGGGCTAGCATGTTACACGATAAGTGAATTTATGTTAAGGACCACTGATATCTCTAAATGATGTACCTACCTATACCTACCTAATTAAATCGATAAGTGTATTTATTGTAAAGGACCACTGATATCTCTAAATGATGTAAGTAAATGATCAAAGTAATTGTAATTTTGCATCTTAAGTTTATACAGGATAAATAAGTAAAAAATTAAATATAAATATATAAAAATATACTACTGTTTGCGTGAAATTGTTAAGGACTAAAATGTAATATGATTGTTATAATTTAGTGATAATTATTATGTAAGTACCTATATGTATACTTACTTGTATGACATGTAAAATTATTTCTAATTTTATCAATAAAAATCTCATTCTCTCATTCATTCTCATTCTCATTTATATTATTTATTACGTTATATGTATGTATATTAACCAGAGATCGGAAAAATGTGCGTCATTGTTTGCAATAATATGGACATGACTCCTAAGTTGATTGAATAATTAATCATTTAATCCTTTTCAGAAAATTACCTATTTGACACCGGTAACTATCAAAACCTTTTTAAACGGTTTTTATTAAATAGTCACCTTAAAGCTTCGAAATCAAATTTCAAGAAATTATTCGTTTAATTATTCATTTACCTAATCAATTTTGGAGTCATGTCCATATTATTGTAAACAATGACGCACATTTGTCCGATCCCTGATATTAACACAACAACAACACTAATATGTGCGAATGCGATAGAATGCTTTGCGTATCGAGCAATACCTAACGTAACCGATACTTGACAACTTGTGGTAGGTACGGTTAATAAAGGCTTAATAGCACAAAAGATTTGGTGAAACAGTGTGTCGCCGCGAGTTAGACTCCCGTTTTATACTAAATATGAAAAGAGGGAGTCATCGTACTAATATTTACAAAGCCTAATGAGGTAAAAAAAATTGTTGTGTTTATAACTTAAGGTACAAGTAAGTATGCTAAATTATATTTTATTTTTATAGAATACCATAAAGGTATTTCAAAAAAACCTAAATTAAGATTATAATAGAGATAATAATAAAAACTTGACTGACAGGACAACACGTGATGTCAGTCGGAATAATATTCAAATTTAATTAAAATCAAACAGAGAATTTTATTACTTGTTTTTGTCTACTTGATAAATGTATGTGTAAGTGAACGCACACCAATTCAACTAAAATTACTGATAAATGAGGAAAATACTTACTTTTTCCAGGGTGCTTAGACAAGTTGCCAATAGCTAACGCTTTATCGTCAATCGTAAACGAAATGCAGCTAGCCGTCTTTGTCACACTAATATGAAAGAGTGACAGAAAGGGAAAACTGCGATACGCTACTAAGTGTTAGCGATTGGCAACTTGGCTAAGCATTCAGTTTGTTCATGATAATAGGCAGAATTCTGTCAAAGGTATCTATATGTACTAGATAGAATAAATATCTAAAATTCGACATGTTAACTAGATGCTAAAGGACAATTAAGTATAATCCATTTGATATGTTAAATGTGATCATATTTTGTTTATTGAGGACTTGTTACTTTAAACGGAAACTTGTAATAGTATAGGCATGTTTCTGTCAAAATAGTTCGTGAGACACCACGGTAAAGACTGTTAAAAATCGAATATCTTTTGTTGTCAGCCTATTTGGTATTGACCCTGCCTACGAAGCTGGGGGTTCGAGGTTCGAATCCCGGCCAGGGCATTATTTGTATATTTATTTATCACAAATATTTTCTCGGTTGTGGCTCTCTAGGTATAAATTTAAGTATCTATATGTGTGTATCTATTATATTATATCATGTGGGTATCTATATCACAAGCCGTAATTGAGCTTACCGTGTGACTAGGTCGATTTGTGTAAAGATGTCCCAAGATATTTATTATCTACATAAGAATCATCATCATCATCGTCATCATCAGCCTATGATAGTCCACTGCTGGACGTAGGCCTCTCCTATTAACTATGCGTATAGACGCATTAGGAGGTAAACGCTGGGCAAGCGGATAGGCGATCGCAGTAATGTGTCCCCTATGATAACGCTGCTGCCCGTCATCTTTCATCAAATAATGGTTAGTGACACTTCAATCCCCTAGTCGACTCTTACGACACCCGCAGGAGGAGTTGGGGTGGTGACAAATGTATTCTTACGGCCGTCACCACACGGCCACTACATAAGAATAACGTTTATCAATCCATGCTAATATTAATACATTACCTTAAAAGGTGGCCTTGACACGGTTATTGGTATGATTAAAAAACCGGCGCCGCAGACAGACACTGAACGGAGTAGGTATCTAAAGGTCGGATTTGTGGTTCTCAACGATCAAGTTGGTGTTTAAATATTTCCTTGTGTTACGGCCTGTTTCACGATCTCCAGTTAAAGCTATAAAAAATAACACTATCTCTTTCTTTCACCTGGAAAAATAAAGAGAGCGGGTTATTTTTATCTGACAGATAGGTTTAACTGGAAATTGTGAAACAGGCCCTTAATATTATTATTCAAGCGAGCGGTTGTAAATTTGATTATGTATTTTCAAACTTAGCTGTCTTTTTCACCTAAGGCTGCTTTTCCACCAGAGATGTGCGAGGATATCTTTCCATACAAATGACACCTCGCTCGAGTCATTAATAGGTGTCATTTGTATGGAAACACATCCTCGCATATCTTTGGTGGACACGCAGCCTTATAGCAAGAATAAAATACAAAACCCCAGAAACGCTAAGAACGAAATGCTAAGTATTTTCGGAATTAAAATGATTAAATAACAATAATTGAAAGTAATGAAGAATAATTTTATGAGTTAAATTATGACCACAAATATCAGATTATCACTTATGGAATTAGCGAATTTTCTGAAAAGTCTATGTTTCATACGATTACTTTCGTGTAGTTTGTTTTGATGTCAAAAATCAAAATATACCAAATTTTGCCAATAATTAGCCACTTCTAAGGCGTGTTACTAAGTTCTACAGTGTGTAAGTCTAATACGGGCGATCAATTAAACCAGGCATGGGATTCATTAGTGTAATCATGGATTACAAGGTTTTTTTTAAGTTACTCTCAATTATCACCCCACAGAATTTTTTTAAGATTATTGGAGCAGCAATGTAGGTACGAACATTTGTTATTGTTGATATGGCAGTTATGTCATCTGTTTTTGAAATTAGCTGGCATCGGGTCTTTAACTCGCGTATGTTGCTCTACATTGCGCGCCGAATTATTTTGTATGGAAAATTTTGTTGCTCTAATTTTAAGTAAAAGTTATTTGAATGTACTTATTATGTCGTAAACTAACACCCGTTAAGAGCTTCGCCCGTATTAGACTTACACCCTGTATAAAACACCAATTTCATAGGTAATGAACCTAATATTATAATTTGTATGAAATTACATTCCTCGCACGGACGCAGGCAGTTTTGCATACTGTTTTTAATCAGCTAACAAGAGGCTTTCTAGTGAATGTGGAAAAAAAACACGGTTAAATTCCTAAGTTTTAAATTATAAATATATATTCCTAAGTTACGAGTATTTTGATTCAATGTCCTTCTTATCTGTCAATAAGCGAGGTCGATTAGCAAATGTGACTTGACTAATTACTCTTTCTGTTAATTAGTACATATTAAGTAATCATGATGATTCCACGAAGTAGCATTTATTTTGTACCTATAGTCGTTTAAGATATTCATCTTCTTTCTTTTCTGACACTTAATTATACCTACATAAATATTACGTTAAAAGAAACCTATCTTAATATTTTGATCCACAGTACGCCCACAGGCGTTCTCGATATAAGCTTCAGAACGGTACTTAATTGAAAATACCTACTTACTCAGAATTTTCATAGTTATTTGAATCGTATATCGCATCGCATCGATTTTTCATTTCATAATTGTTTTTACAGTTTTAGAGTGTTTTTATTAGTTTACTTACTCTCTTACATCATTTAGAGGATAAGGTGAAAAATTATATATTATTACGTTTGCAATGCAAATTATGCATTGATATTGTTGGCCCTATTTATTTTTACTGAACGAATAGAACATTTTAAAATATCAGTTGTACCGTATCGGTAAAATGTAATAATATTGTAGTAAACTAAGTAGATGCTCGACAGCCGTCACAAATATCTTTCTCTTTTAAAGAACCACGCGTTGGAAAGCTATTCTCGATGGAAAGCCATATCGCTAAAAACTCCCTTTTAGAAGAGAGTACCCAACGAGTTCGTACCCATTGCCCTGCAGACTTCGGGGCCGTGGTGGAAACAGGCATGTGGCTTGTTTACCGACCCTTGGCCTGGTTTGGCTTCTCCAACAATCTTCTATTGCTGGCAGAACAGCATGGTGAAGCCGCGAGCGTGATTGGGACTTCTGAACAAGTAAGACAGATCGGGTTTAAGGAAATAGTTTTAATATTCCGTTTTAAGTTTTAATTTCAGGTCAAGTCTCGATTTATTTTTATTTTTCATGCATATACATATCTATATGCATCTATGTATTATATAATATTATATATCATTGCCTATTACCCACATCACAAGCCTTTATTGAGCTTACCGTGGGACTATGTTGATTTGTGTAAGATTTCTCACGATATTTATTTATTATTATATTTTTAATATTTAGAAATGCAGTTATTTGTATATAAATAATATAATAAAAACTGATACGACATTTTGTAAGTTAACTCTCATAGCGGAATCAAACGAATAGCCAAAAGTTAGGTTTGTGTCATCATAAAAAAACTCCCGCTCTTGCTTGTTGTCAACTGTCACCGACGCAGATGGCGAGTGTCACGTCACAATCGCCTAAAAGACTTCACCGATACTGTTAACATTTTATTTTCATCAATTTTCAAGGTTCAGATGTCATAATGTATTATGTACAAGGATTCTGTCTGCTTTAATATACATACAATACTAACATGAAAATGATGATACTATGACACTGATGATCTATCTATAACATCATCAGCCTATGATAGTCCACAGCTGGACGTAGGCCTCACCTATTAACGCATTAGGAGGTAAAAGCCCATAATCGCCACGTTGGGCAAGCGGATTGGCGACCGCAGTAATGTGTCCACTATGATGACGCTGCTGCCCATCATAATTTTTTATCAAATAATGGTAAGTGACACTTCAATCCCTTAGTCGACTCTTACGACAACCGCAGGAGGAATTGGGGTGGTGACAAATGTATTCTTACTGCCGTCACCACACGGCATATCTATCTATACATATTAAAACTGAACTTTAAAGCACTCAACACCTCAGCAAGTCCTCCCGAGTTCTGTTTATAGTTCCATCATTGTGTGATTTGTATTACTCATAGAATATTGAAACAAAAACAAGAATTGGCAGCGATATTACAGTCCTGGGTATTCACTTCTCCTGCAGTTACTGATGATGATCATTTTGATAAAATATACAATTAAATGAGTTACTAAAACTTAGACGTACATTATAAGGTTCCAGGTAATATCTCGAATTTCGCCCAAATCAACATGATTTATTTCAGTGTGACCGAGCAATAAACACGTAAACCTACGAATATTAATATTATCATCATCATCATCATCATCATCAGCCTATGATAGTCCACTGCTGGACGTAGGCCTCTCCTATTAACTACGCGTATAGACGCATTAGGAGGTAAATGCCCATAATCGCCACGCTGGGCAAGCGGATTGGCGATCGCAGTAATGTGTCCACTGTGATGACGCTGCTGCCCATCATCAATCTTTGATCAAATAATGGTCAGTGACACTTCAATCCCTTAGTCGACTCTTACGACACCCGCAGGAGGAGTTGGGGTGGTGACAAATTGTATTCTTATTGCCGTCACCACACGGCTTATTAATATTATAGTAAATATGAATAGTAATATTGTATCTAACGCTCGTAACATTTACGAAGCCTGTCAAACATCACTCACCGTTGATGTAATACTATTTGCAATATATTTTCTATGTAACTTGTAAAGTCATAAGGTCATAACTCTACATAATTACGAAGCTGGAATCGCGCTATAAGACAAAATCAAGTTTTTGCATTTACGTCAAACCGTTTTACGACAAAATTATAAATATACAAGGTTGTAAATAATAGTCATACTTAACACCTATCTGTTATCAACGACTTCAAATCTATGACGTTACTTTAATACGTAGTTCCTAGTTTGGGATTTGTTATAACTAACGTGAGACTCAAACTTATTAAAATATTATCGAACCAGATTACTCACGTATTCGTGTCAATGATTGCTCGATATATTTCGACCCATTAAGAGGGTCCCCGTCCGGAGCACCATCGGTCAATAATCGGGTCTAAAACCAAAAGATAACAAAGTTAGATCGTGTATTAAGAAACTGCGCAAGAGAACTATTAATATTGCAAACATTTTTCGTATTTGTTCCTTCACAATTGCGCGAGCCTGATTTACATTAAGATCAGTTCAACATCATCATCTACCTATCTAGAAGTAAGATTGAGTGATAAGAAGTTCGTAAGTCATTCAAAATCATAATATGGATACCCTTCTCTACCGCCAATTTTCAATTTTCAATTAGCAGTTCCTAAAAAGACACTAGAAATGAAAACTACTTGAACTGCAAACTAATTGAAATTAGTCTGCAGCAGAATAAGTCCCTCAAAAACTAATTAATAATAGTAGGCTAATTTTCGACCTAAAAACCTAAAAAGTTACATATTAAAAGAAGCTTATCGTTATCTGTAAGCAATTAACATTCAAATATCAAGATCAAAAAATACCTCACAATAGGTATACGATTACAATGATAATAAAGATGTCATTTAGGAACGAATTTCTATATACCTACATATTTCTTAGGTTGATATTTCCATACATTTAAATATTAGCTAGTTGCTTATGTGACACGTTTCATAATAATATTGTGATTATGTTACTCTAAAGCGTGATGTAGGTATCAGAACAAAAATGGCCAAGAGCAAGTCTGGCCATGCTCACTTGCTCAGTCTAAGGGCCCCCGAGTTATTAAAAAATGGCTGGATCGATAATGTTCAAAATAGTTACTTCTCTTATAAAGTATAACCCTAATTTTCATGATTATTTATATCTTTCGGACCCACGAATCAAAACTTTTGCTTCGAAATTATAAGGATTACTAGTTTACTACTAACGCCGTGTGGTGACGGCAGTAAGAATACATTTGTCACCACCCCAACTCCTCCTGCGGGTGTCGTAAGAGTCGACTAAGGGATTGACGTGTCACTGACCATTCTACAAGATTCATGATGGGCAGCAGCGTCATCCTAGTGGACACATTACTGCGATCACCAATCTGCTTGCCCAGCGTGGCGATTATGGGTATTTACCTCCTAATGCGTCTATACGCATAGTTAATAGGAGAGGCTACGTCCAGCAGTGGACTAACATAGGCTGATGATAGTGATGATTATGATGATGACTGGTTTGCTACGGGACCCTAAAAACGCAATTTTTCTAGGGTTCCGTAAATCCTTAATCAACCCATAAAATTGTCTTTTCATCCGGGATGAACATCCGTAATCGTTATTAAATTTTTGCATTTTTATGTTCCCTAATATAAAATACAGGGTGAATCATGAGTCGTGAACAGTAACACGTTTTTCTAACTCTATAAACAACTAACAATTGAATGCCCCACAAGTTGCTTAGAAATAGTCGGGTTTTTTTTGTATTTTTTGTGGGTTTTTCTAATTTTTAAAGTGTTTTTCAGAAATGATAACGGCTATTTAAGCTATTTATAACGTTAAATGTAATAATATCATTTAATTTTACACGAAATTACAAAATTTCCGATAATATATTGATTAGTTCATTTGAAGAGGTACCTAATTTAAATGATTTCATTAATTTGTCCCTTTGGATATCCTAAAGCCAAAAAATACAAAAACAAACCCAATATTCAAAAAATAACTTGTTAATTTTTAAGTAACTTGTGGAGCATTTAATTGTTAGCTATTTATAGAGTTAGAAAAACGTATTACTGTTCACGACTCATGTTTCACCCTGTATACAGGTTGGCCATAACTTAAGTGCATTCCCGCTTCCAGTGGCGTTTTGGGAAACCTCACATGCAACGGGAATGCACTTTTTTCACATTGTATTTAATCAATGATACAGTTATGATAATTGTGATTACTCACAATTTGGCGCCAGAATAAGTCAGCAAAAAGTTTGTAAGCAAAAATCTGACCGCTTATGTCAGTCATATTATTACGTAGCACACTTGATCACCGACTGTACATCTAAATCTATGTCTTACTCGTAAAGGTTCTAGACACATGCACTTTTAAACTTTTCGACACCACGTCAAATATTTACAAAAGCTATCACTTTAAGGTACATTCAGACCAAACGAGTATTCGCTATTCTATTCCCATTTTACGAAATCAAACTTGTGGGGCATTTAATTGTTAGTTATTTAAAGAGTTAGAAAAACGTATTACTGTTCACGACTCATGTTTCACCCTGTATACTGGTTGGCCATAACTTAAGTGCATTCCCGCTTCCAGTGGCGTTTTGGGAAACCTCACATGCAACCTCAAATGCACTTTTTTCACATTGTACTTAATCAATGATACAGTTATGATACCTGTGATTACTCACAATTTGGCGCCAGAATAAATCAGTTGGTAAGCAAAAATCTGACCGCTTGTGTGTCAGTTATATTATTACGAGGCACACTTGATCACCGTCTGTACATCTATTCTGGGTCAAACGCAAACCCGTGTTCGGAGTCTTTCCGGTGGACAATCTAAAAGTTAAGGCCTATAAAGCTTGATTTTCTTATGAAAGCCTAATACTCATTAAGACGTCCTCCTTTCCCATTGCTTTGTACGATAAAAATCATTACTACCCGTCCACAGGCTGTTAACTATCGACCACAGGAAAGAAAAAGTGCGTGTTCAGCTGAACTGTAGAGCCCCTCTTTCCTGTGGCCAACAGTAAGCAACTGGTAAGAGTGTAGTCGCGAGTTTTATCATACAATTCAATAGGAAAGGAGTGCCTTTAAATGACAATAAGGGTTTAATAAAAAAAATAATTCTCATAGCCCTTAACTTTTAAAATGTCCACCGGAAAGACTCGTAACGTGATTTTAAATATCTTACTCGTAAAGGTTCTAGACACATGTACTTTTAAACTTTTCGACACCACGTCAAATATTTACAAAAGCTATCACTTTAAGGTACATTCAGACCAAATGAGTATTCGCTAATCTATCCCCACTCTACGAAATCAACGAATCACGTTTT
>JALPQI010006913.1:0-69358 GCA_025490895.1 Thaumatotibia leucotreta
TCGAGCTCCCCGCCTGACCTTCGAGGTTATTTTTTTTTTTCGTCCCGAAAAAAAAATATGCTAGTATTCATATTGTATAAGAAAATAATAAAAAAAATAGAAAAAGGAGGCATTTCAAAAAAAGGTATACCTTATAAAATAAAATATTGTATAAAATTGGCCCCAAGTGAAAATGGCATCCTTGTAATAAATTCCCTCAAAAGTTGATAGAAGACTCGGTAGGTATCGCAGCTTTTTCGAAATCCAATACGCATATTTTAAGTACACGATCGATTCCATTTTCATTGCCGTATTCTATTAATAGTTGCACAAATAATATTACGTAGTTGCTAAACGAAATTGTATGTAATGAAACATTTGGTACACAATAAACAACGAAGTGTATATTACGTCAAGTAAAACATTCGGCCACATGAATGTTGGCATTTTGAACATTTGCTTTGTAAAACACGGACCAAATGTTAAGTTGATAACTGTGAGGTTGGCAAATAAAACAATAGTTATTTATTATACATGGGGGCAAAGTTGTTGTTTAACTGTCGTGCCAATATTGAGACCTGAGCTAGCGAAAGATTCCAAACTTGAGCCACGAGCGTAGCGAGTGGTTCAAAAACTGGAATCTTGAGCATTGCGAAGGTCTCAAGGCACGAGAGTTGAACAAACTTTGCCGCCAAGTGTAATACAACTTTTTTCCCCCTCACTATCGCGAGGAAATATGATTACAAATCTCATCCAATTGTAAATTAACTTAAAGAAACTATTTAAAACTCAATGTCGAAACGTATCGTAGAATAGAGTTACTTATGGAATTTAAATATTGCCAATGGCTTACAAAGTCACATGAGAAACGACCAATTTTAACATGTGAGCTCCGATTGCGCATGTTTACTACGGTCATACAGATCCACTTATACTAGGCAGTAGGGGGCTATAGGAATTAGAGAAATGTCAAATTACTTTATTCACAAGTGTGTAAAAAGCGTTTTTACCCGCTCGTATTAAAGGATAAACGAGCGCTTTACGAGCTAGTGAGGGGAAAAACATTTTAATAAGTTGGGAAATGAACATTCGGCGAAGTAAAATTTCGCGAAACGTGAGTTGGGAAGTGATATTCGGCCATATAATTTTCGGCGATAAATAAGAGAACCTTGTACAACATATATACTTTTGATTTAGAGTCCTCGTTAAATGGCTTAGTTAGAGTTTTGCAGTATGCTGATGATTTACTTTTATACTCTCCAAATCTTTCAATAGAACAAGCCTGCAGAACCATAACTTCTTCTTTAAGCTTATTAAAACAATGGTTAGAATTCAATGGACTGGATCTCTCAGTCTCTAAAAGTGTAGCCGTTTTGTTTTCTAGAAAGCTAATTCCTCCTCCAATCATTGTGCAATATGGTACCTGTCCTATTCCTGTTAAAAAAGAAACTAAATTTCTAGGTGTAATCCTTGATGCAAGATTAACAGGCCTCCCACATTGCGATTATATTGTGTCAAAGTGTGAAAAAAATATTAACATCCTCAGGTGTGTTTCTGGAGTATGGTGGGGTTCACATCCTTTTTGTATGAAATTGATGTACAATGCCTTAATAAGAAGTCATCTTGATTATGGAACATTTCTCTTGGAACCTGGTAGCATAGCTGGCTTTAAGAAATTGGACTGTATTCAATCAAAAGCGCTTAGAATAATTTGTGGGGCTATGAAATCCAGTCCAATTAATGCTATGCAGATTGAGTGTGTTGAACCTCCTCTACATTTTCGTCGTCAGTTTCTTTCAGACAGGTATATTTTCAGGTGTTCACAATTTTCAAATCATCAACTTTGGTCCATTTTGCCCGAGCTCTTGCATCAAGTATCAACATCTAGATATTGGAAGAACAAAAACCTTCCATGTGTAATTAAAAGTTTTGAGAGGCTTAAATCTATATCTGCACCTATAGTTACTTCCTCAACACTTCCAATATTTCAGTACAATTTTGATTCTTTGACATTAGTTCCCCATGTTCTTGTTAATATAGGTATAGCAAAAAATGACATAGAACAAAATCAACAATTTCTTAATTTCATAGGAACTGATGGCCATGGTGCTCATCACATATATTCAGATGCTTCCAAAATATCAAATAATAGTTGTGTTGGTGTTGGAGTTCTCCATATGCAGTCCAAGATATACCAAAAGATTAAATTGCCTCCTGAATCATCTGTATACACCGGTGAGTGCTATGGCATCCTGAAAGCAATAGAATTTATAATCATCATGCACCTAAAAAGAACCATAATATTCTCTGATTCGTTAAGTTCTCTCCAGTCAATATCTAAATTTCCATTTAAGTCAAAATCCCATAATCCAGTTATTTATAAAATCCGTAACCTTTTATTACAATGTCACAATTTAGGATATTCTGTGACGATTGCCTGGATTCCTGGTCACAGAGGAATTAAAGGAAATGAAAGGGTGGATTATTTAGCTCGAGACGCCATTGACTGTGGGGATATGTTTCCTTACAAGAATATTACTGAAGATTTGTTAACTCTACCTAGATTATTCTTACGAAAAGACTGGACGGAACTATGGTCATCTGGTGCAGGGGCTGGGGCCATTCACTATAGGCGTATTCAACCGAACATTCCCACTAAACCTTGGTTTGCACATATTTATTTATCAAAACCAGCAACAAGCATGATTATTAGATTAAGATTGGGTCACGCTTGTACACCCGAACACCTGGCAAAACTAAAAATTGTGTCCAGTTCCGCATGTGCTTGCGGAACTGATCCAGCTGATTTTAACCATATATTCTTTCAATGTAACTTATATGATCGTTCCGTGTTATTAAACCATCTGTCATCAATCAAAATTCCATTCCCGACTTGTATTTCATCGCTCCTATGTATTAACGCTTCATCCTCATCCGTATTTAAAGCATTATATTCTTTCCTTTCACTCAATGATATCAAACTTTAACATGTTAAAATGTACAATCACTTTCCTGTTTCCTTTTTCCCTATTTCCAAATTTTCCGAATTTCCTAATCCTTTAATTCCGTTTCCCCCGTTTATTCGGCTGGCTGAATGCGCCAAGAGCGCGGTGCCATAAAAAAAAAAAAAAAAAAAATTGACATTGTTTATACATTTGAATTCAGTCGGCAATTTGTTGAACAAATGAACCGCCTGACAGTAAGCTGCATGTCGGACAATTTTTAAACGGGGCATGGCCTTCAAGGTTATGTCTTTTCTTCTTGTAGCCAGTCTGAGTTCTCTCTCATGCTGGTCTTCACATTGTAAATAGGTTTTGACAAAATTAGTCAGAACTACAAGTATGTACAAACAAGGGACCGTCAGTATTTTTAGATTCAAAAAATGTTCTCTGCAGGATTCTAGCTGTGACATACGTAGCATCGTTCTGATTGCCCTTTTCTGAATTACAAACGCAGCATCAGTATTGTACGCATAGCCATTTCCCCAAAGCGCTATGCTGTACCTCAATCTCGATTCAACAAGGGCATAATAAACTATTTTAATGTGCTTTATTTGTAGTTCTTCCCGTAAGCTACGTAGGGCATAGCATGCTGAGCTGATCGACTTAACAACTGACTGTACCTCCAGTTTCCATGTTAGCAGTGAATCAATGTAGACGCCTAAAAATTTAACTGACACAGATTGTGGAATAGCGTTTCCATTGAGGCAAATATTTAATTTCTCTGAATCTTTAACTGTAGCTTTGAAAAGTAGGGCGCTCGTTTTAGTGGGATTTAGTTTTAGCTGGTTTGCACAGAACCACTTATTAAAAGCTTCCAGTGCAATGCCAACCTTGTCGTTTAATTCGCTCATTCCATTCGCCGGAAGAATCGCATTCGTGTCATCTGCGAATATAACAAGTTTGGCGTCAGCTATTTTACTATGCATGTAGTTCATAAGGTCATTTATGTATATATATTAAATAAAATCGGACCTAAGATTGAGCCCTGAGGTACACCTTTGCTAACATCCGTTAGTTTTGATCTAGAGACCGTCTCAACTCCATTAACTACACTCTTTATTTCAATAAACTGTTTCCTATTACGAAGATATGATGTAAAGAGTTTCAGTGTAGTGTCTCTAACTCCGTAGTGTTCTAGTTTGTCCAAAAGAATGTTATGATCTACGGTATCAAAGGCCGAACTGAGGTCCAAGAATAAACCTGCCACTTTTTTTCGCTGATTCATTAAGTTGAGAGCGTCTTGTATGAGTGTGGATATAGCTTCGCTCGTCCCAACATTTTTACGATATCCGAATTGCCTATTGCTTAGTACGTTATTGAGATAGAGATGCTTTTGTAGACGAACCTTGAGTAATTTCTCAAATATTTTTGAAAAGGTTGGTAGTAGCGAAATCGGCCTGTAATTACTTGGATCACTTTTTTTGCCCTTTTTATAGACTGGTAGTATTCTAGCAATTTTGAACTGGTCAGGGAATATACCAAGATCACAACAGTTATTATAGAAATTGGCAAGTGGATCCGCCAATATGTCTATATTTTCTTTTAGTATTGTTATTGGTACCTCATCATAACCGACTGAAGTCTTCAGTTCCATACTAGTTAGTAGCTTTTTAATTTCAAATGAAGTGATTCTATCAAAATTCATGGATGTTTCTACTCAAATTGATTTTGCTTTTAAGAACGATAATGCGGAATTGACCTCACTTAATTCATTCACATATCTGGATTGTTGCAGCTCAGCTACATTGCATGCCTGGGAATTAAACACCTTAGAAAAAACTGTAGCTTGTTCCATTGGTTCACTTACAATTTTGTCAGTCTTAAGCAAAAAGTTGTTTAGCGATTCCTTTTGCTTTTTGTTACAATTCTTATTTACTACATTCCAAATAGCTTTGCTAGAGTTTTCCGCCCTGTTGATTTCCGTCTGCACAGCAATACTCTTAGCATGTCTGATAATACGCTTGTATATTTTTAAATATTGACTACGATATTCCATGATTGAATTAGAACAGTTTGTCACGTCATAAGAATTGAGAAATCTTTTCATTTTGCTGGATACCTTAACACCTTTAGTTATCCATGCAATTTTCTCCCTTTTTTTCGTGACTTTCCTTTTATGTTTCTTAAAACAGTTTTTGTAGAGGTCTACAAACCGTTTGATAAAATTGTTAATTCCCAACTGATTCCAATCTTGGTTTAAGAGCATTTCTCTAAAACTCCGTTTGTTTCTAGCATTTATCCTTCTTCTTTCGACAGTTATCTCCTGTGGGTTTTTCCTTGTATTAACACCTACCATTTGTGCATGACAAAATAAACCGGCATGCCCGTCAGCCAGTCCATTATGATCGACAATAACTTTATTTATAGAGCTATCTGGTAAATTAGTTAGAACATTGTCAATGCAGGACTCAGATTGGTTTCTTTTAAATGTTACAGAGGTTACAAGTGGCCTGAAATTATAACATTGCAACAAAGTAAAAAAATCAATACATTTCTTATCTTTCTTAAATAGGTCGATGTTAAAGTCGCCACATATGATACATTTTTTATTAAAGAAATATTCTAATACTTCCTCCATGGCTTGCATGAAGACACCTAGATTTTTTTCAATAGGACTACGGTAGCAACATAAGATGTAAACATCAGTATCACAGTCCTTTACCCCACAGAGCTCAAAAGAACCTACCTTGTAAAATTTTTTACATGTTCCTATCTCCTCACATTTCTTATCTTTATGCATTAATATTAAACTGCCACCTCTTTTCTTTTTAGCTCTCGAGTTAAAAGCTGCCATTTCATACTGTGGCATACTAAACAGAGGAGCAGATAATTCATTAAGAAAGTGTTCGCTAATACAGACATAGTGGGTGTTTTTGTCAGTTTCATTTAGGTAGAGATAAAGTTCATCCCTTTTGTTATTTATGCCGCAAAGATTTTGATGGAAGATATTGAGGTAAGTTACACTTTGTCCGGTCGTACTAATGGCGGTGTCTTTGTAGTATGGTCCTGGGTTAGGCCTAAAAAAGGATTTGAATTCCTTACATACTCAATAATGTTGAAATACAAGTTTTCTATAATATTTTTCATTCCCACATTATTTAACCTTCCAGACCAGGGTGAAAACATATCAAAAGACAAATTAGCGTTTGAATCATAAACAAAAAAGCACTTATTATGGTTAGGTAAGTCATTGAGTAGCAAAAATATGAATCTTTCTACCCTAGCGTTATACAAACTTTTCCCACATACATATGTCGGACACGCTATTATCAAATTTGTGAAGGTGATATTTTTTACAGATGTATTAATATATTGCACCTGTTTTTTAAGATTCAATGAGTGATTGAAGTCTTCTTCTCCTAAAAGGATGACACAATAGTCATTCATTGTCATACCCGTTAGTTTTTTCTCTAAATCCGTAAATAAGTATTCTATGTTTGCGCCAGCTGTAACATGATGACAAAAAGAGAATTCATGAGAGTAGTCGTTGTCAGTGACTATTTTAGATATCTTGTTTTTATTGTTACTACTCAAGAATAATAGCTTGTTTTTCTCCGCTGGCTGCTGCAATGCAATCTTTTTGTTTTCTGCATTGGCATAGACATTAGCAGAAATGTTTTCTGTTTGATTCTGACATGATTCTTCAATGGTGTCAGGTGCCTTCATCTGGTGTTCTGGTAAGATCGGATGAGATATTCGTCTATCCCTTTTACTTATTTTTGGTGTTACCATAGGTGAAGCGGGTGCTGTACCTTTTAACATGCTTCTGTATAAGTCACATTTTTTTCGTGTATCATTTAATTCATCCTCAAGTTTGTATTTTTCACAAAGTAAGTTTTGGATTTCTGAATCTGCTCCCAGAAGTTGTTCCTTGAGGGTTTCCACTTGCTTTTTAAGATCTTCCATAACAAAATTCTGCACTTGTGATTGTAGATTCGGTAAACTCGTGTTTAGCTCAACCTGAGAATAGTTAAGTATCTCTATATCTACGTCACGCATAATTGATACATCGGGACAGCTTTTATTTGAAGGGCTGTTATGTAAGTCTACGTCGCTAATACTATCTTCACTGTTCAAGGAGTCGAAAGAATTTTTAACAGGTATGTTATATCTTCGCCTCGTTGTGACATTTCTATTACAAGATTGCTGGGAAACGATTGAATCATCCTGTAGATCTAATACTTTAATCTTGACGTTGCATGTCTCTTTTGCGTCAATTTTACTGCCAGTTGGTTTCGGAGTGATATCACTATCTAAGGTTCCATTCTGCCCAGAGCTTATGGAGCCAGTATAATTTATAGAGGTTGAAATTGGTAAATTTAGTGGTAAATTTGACACCTCTGCATCAACCGCACGGTTTTCTATTGTGTCGCTCTTATTGGCTATTATATCATTGCTCGGCGTGGATGCAGCATTGGTATCAATGGAGCCTACACTATTGTTGGTCCTTGATGGTGCATCTGTGTCCATAGTATTATTTTTTACGGAAATTTCTGCGCTAGTATTGGGTGTAGAGGTGTTTGCAGCTTTGATTTTTTTTTGTAAGAGGTTCGGAATAAACTTGTTATGTCCTTGTGGCTGTGACTTTTTAAGCTTACATTCCATGCACGTCCAGTGCAGTTTATCAGCTTTCTTCATAAGATCATATCTTTTTTCAGTGTTTGTGCACGATAAGTCATAGGTATGTTTACAACTGAAACATATAAGGTAATGTTTTCCTTGTATTGATCGTTTACATTTCTTACATGCAGGTTTCGGCGCCATGTTGTACAATAATAATGATAAAATTTGCGGAAAAAAACAAAAAATAAAAACAAAAAAAGAAAAAAATATATTGGTTAGTGTGGGTTTCGAACTCGGTTCATCGTGTTAGCAGACGGCCCGTGTTGCACCTCTTCCAATCGTGCATGGGAGATCGCGACGAAAATCCAAACTTAATGTACTGGTTGTTACTGTTCCGTTCGGCAAGGCAATGATAATGCGAGATCGATTGCAATTTACTAGTCGCAGGGGTCAAAGTCCAAATATTTGAATACACAAAACGGTCACTTCGTATTGTTATTTGAGTTGTTTATAACTCGGCACATCACAGTTTTTAATGTTTTGTGAGTGATTATCTATTTAGTTCACTTCTTATAAATTGTCAACACTTTTAAATCAAAATTGTTATTTCATTAAAATGTCACAATGTAGGGTCTTTGTAAAATGATAGTTTTATCCACTTGTAAGACGTGCTGCACTTGGATAACACTTTTATAGTTTTTCATCACAGTTTCTATAACACTGATTATAGTCTTATTTACATTTGTGCACGTTAATAATTTTAAAACATGAAAATAATACGGAGCCAATGTTTACATGACGGCAGCGCCATCTACCCTCTACCCCTAAATAATAACTCTAATATAGTTTATTTTAGCAGGGACACAATTCTACAACCCATACACATGAAGACTTATCACATAACTAACTATATCGGGCCGGAAATACTGTAAGCGAACGTCTTTTCAGATTACTTACGAAAATATAAATTGGACAAAATTATAGGTGCGTATGAAAAAAAATGTGTAAGATGAACAGGGGGTTACCACGACGTACTAATGCGGTCATTTTAGGTCGAGAGAAAAGGACAAGGCTCTATATACGTATCGTAGATATATTCGTAGGTAGGGTGATTATACCGGTTACCCGGACAGTACCAGTTGGCGGACACTTTGCCGACAATGTTTACTAAAATCAAATAAATAAGAACCATACAATATGTAATAACAATATGAACGTGGAATGCGGTTCTCAGGTAGATGAGTGACAAAACTGCACTAAAATTAAAACAATGGATGTCGCCCTTATCCAGAGATAAGCCGGTTAGTTTACGCTAATACATGGTGGTGAGTGAAAGTGCGATAAGCTTACGAAAAAAATAAGGATTCCGCTCGGCGCATAAACGTAAGTGTGGCATTTTTATTTATTGTACTTTTGTGTTATGCATTTATTTATACGAGTTATGAGTTGCTTAAGGTTATTACATAGACTTTTTTAAATTATACTTACTAAATTTATAAAATATCGACTGTCCGCGTAACCGGTGTTCAATTTTTGGAGTTACACCGGTTGGCGGACAGGTTGTCGCAAACTGAATCACCTTAGCTAATTTTCATTTTCACTTTTTGTAAAAAGTATTGAATGGACGTGTTCAATATTCATAATATGTTTAGATAATTGTATAATCAAGCTATTTTTTAGTTGGCGACCACATAATTTGTGTGAAAAGTCTTGTAAAATTGGTGTAAAGGCAGTCGTAAAACAGGTGTCCGGTTAACTGAAACGACGAAATTGTGCATTCAATTATCCGGACACGTGTGAATATTAAGAAGCTAAGAGTGATTAGTTTGTGTTAAAAAGACTGTAATGTTAACCACGATGATTCTATTAGGTAGTATGTTTGTTAAACGGCCTTCTGCACGTGGTATAATACGAATTTAAGTTAGATTACAGCTCACTTTGACGTGATCGTATTGAGGATAATCTTTATTTGTACACTCAAGGTGTTTTTTACCCGATATGAAAAGGGGGCATTCAATTCGATTCCAGAGAGAATAAGAAAATTCCATTCCATACACATGTGATTTTTTTTTCAAATTATTTTAGTTTTAAAATGTAAGATAATATATTATAGTTGAGAGCTTCTGCCATCTGCCGATGAATGGCATTGTTATATTTGTGGCCTTTTGTTAAACCCAGCATTTAATTAGGTGCGCAAAATTAAATGTCTGCAAAGTTCTAATCCAGAAAGGTTTAAGTTAGGCCGCATTGTAAGTGTTATTTATTTAAAACCGTGTCTTTATTTATTTTTATATTTTCTAGATGTCGCCAAAAAAAACGATAGGGGTAAATATACCGACGCAGATTTAGTGAAAGCACTAGACGCGATTCGAATACAAGGCAAAGGAATAAGAGAAACAGCTAAAACTTTTGGAATCCCTCATTCAACATTGCATGATCGCCTCACCGGAAAGCGTAAAGATGAACTGCAACCACCAGGACCACAGCCTATATTGGGTACTAAGGGTGAAGAAGCCATTAAAAATTGATAAGTGATGTTGAAGAAGACGACGAAAAGAATGTTGGTTGCGATGCGACAATAGCCCAAGGTGGTTCCACCTAAAATGTACTGCTTTTGTTGCCACTGCATACAATGCCTTCAAATGTCACGCGTGTTGTGCTGACGAAGACTAATAATTTTGATCACTGCGACCAGAAACTAAACGATTATACAGAGATAAATATTTAAACTTAATTGTTGTGATTGTATAAGCTAGGCAAAGGCATTTCTATTATCTAATTTTGTTGGAAAATGTTAATAACTGTCATGATTACTTATTTTGATTGTTTAGCGTCAATACTCTTAGTAGGCTATAGGTATTCAAATTGTTATGCGATTATATTATTTTTATTACTTGTTGATTTTGGAGGTCTATTGGCTAATTGAGTAACACTATATAAAGCTTTACTGTGATTATTTAGGCTAAATTGGAATTATTTATTTTTTACTGTGTTGAATTTTGATTACTGTGATGATTACTTTCTAACTATTGAGTTTATAAGATTATATAGAATATTTATCAGTGTTTATTGATTATTAATACTTTTTATATATGTTTTCATATTTTATTGATTAGATGTTCAATGGTAAAGAAAAAAAACCAGTAATTCATGACCATATTTTAAATGTTTTTTTTTTCTGTTTTATATATGTGATTACTATTATTTACCATATTAAGAAGGCGAATATATATATAAACCATAATAAATTATTAATATCTAATGATATATTATGTTGTTTTATTTGAGATATTATGCCCAAAAACCGGGTGTCCGCGAACTGGCACGTAGTGTCCGCCAACTGAAAAAACTGTCCGCCAACCGGTGTTTCGGCTATTTTCGTACTTAAGTCCAATTTAAAAAATATAGACGTGCGAGGCACCAGATTTTAAGTTGTTTTCCATAAATAGACTATATTTCTGACATATTGACACACAAATCAGTATAATTTTTCACCTAAAATATATATTTTTTAGAGTTGAAAGTCGGCAACTCCCTTAACTGTCCGCCAACCGGTATAACCACCCTATATATCACTGTCCCTTTCCCTGAACCTAACCTGAATCGCATAAGTACGTCATGGTAACCCCCCCGGACCATCGATTTTGTTTGATCCGAACTTATCCTAATTTAAATTGACGTATATATGTACTACCTACATTTCATAAATGTTGACAATCCTGTAAGTATAATAGTACATAACAATACATATGTTATTAAAGGTACTATATAGGCTGGTATTGTAGTTCCGACATAAGTAAATAATTTATTCATTCTTCGTACATGTTTGTCGAACTGCAAGACAATGCGCAACAAGAATAGTGATATATTATACTGCAGTAGTTTGCATATTGCACGCCAATAACTTGTTTACTACCTATTTGGTACCCATGTTCAGGTTCACACTTTGTATTTTTAAAGTTCAAGAAAAGAATGCATAACAGTCATAAATATTTATTTTTGCATATGTACGTTTACAGCTAAGAAATGATATTACTTATTCAAGAAATAGGTAGGCTGAATTTAACCTCCTGAGTCCTGGATAAAAAATGAGCAGACTAGCATAAAAGCCGAGAGTCCTTTATAACACTATCAGCGTAAAGTCCTGGGTAAAAATCGAGTACGCTCGCATAAAAGCCGAGAGTCCTTTATAACACCATCAGTGTTGAGTCCTGAACTTTCTGTCGCTTATTTTAAGGTTTAAAATGAGTCTGTCAGATTTTTGTTGGAACAAAGTTAGTTTTATACTCAAAGAGGTATACTTTAAGTATAATTTATTTTACAAATTATTTGGGCGTTATAAAGGCCTCTCGGCTTTTATGTGACTAAGATTATATAATAAATGTGGCGAATATGTGTCATTTTGTATGAAATCAGGTGTATCTTTGAAAAATAAAATAAAACATAAAGCATTGTCAAAATGCTATAAAATAAAAAATAACAAAAATCGTAGAACCGTTCTGTTATTAAAACATTAACATCTTTCTTTTAAAATCTAATTCAATACAAAACTGTTGTAGTTAAATCAATCTACTTCTCACATCACACTAGTGTCCTCATAAAGTAACTTTACTTAAGTATTTTAAAAACAATCGTAATAAACCTTCAGTAACATTATATAACTAATTTAGATATTTTAATCTATATCTTTCAAGGAAAACTCACTTTAAACAAGTGTGAGAACTTAATGATGCTATGAACAAAGTACGAGAGGGCTTTACAAAGGTCAAATTAATTTAACACGTAATTGTACTTCAAACATCATGTTTACAATAAAACTAGTAATTACATTATAATAAACATGTAAAATACTCATTAAATAAATAAAAAGACAGACAAAAACAAACAGGTTTAAGCAAAAAAATAAGATTGAACCTACCTCTACCTGCGCGATGTGACATCTTGCCGGACTTTTGACGTCGCACTGAACGGAATGTTCTTTTTCACTGGGCAATAGCCTTTGTGAAATAGAGATAGATATATTTCTGATTGGACGACAGCCATTGATTCTCGAATTCACGCCATTATCGCCTGATTTAAAGCGCGAAACATTAAGACCTTTATAACGGACAATCGGCGTTTATGAATAAATTTAGTTTTTAGCTCTCGGTCTTTACACATGTCCTGATTTTGGCCGTTGTAACGGACTCTGGGACTTTATTTATAACTTTATTTTTTAGCGCTCGGCCTTTACACATGGCATGATTTTGGCCTTTATAACGGACTCAGGGACTCAGGAGGTTAAAGGTTGTCTGTCACAAAAACAAAAATCTCAAATCGATAGCAGAAATATGAAAACAGGTGATAAATCAAATTCGGCTTAGTTATAGTTTGGTAGTGGCAGTCAGGGGAGACCATGACCTCTTACATACGATTCTGTTTAGGTTGGGCTTGTCAGTTTTTAACAGTTATTCTATGGAACTAACACGTCGCTATCCAGTTTAGGTCATGAATCGCATTAGTAGATCGTGGAACCCCCCTGGCCAAATCCGGAAAGATTTGTCCATTACTTATTTTTCTATAGAACTCACAAATCAATATCAGAAATATGAAAACTCGTGATAAACCCAATCCGGCTCATTCTAGTGTGGTATCCCTTATGGTACATTTCAGTTCTGTTCGTGTTTTTTTATTTATTTCTTGACCATGGATATGAGTTCTTCAGTCGAGTTCGGTCCATGTCACGCGACAGGGTTGCCACTGTTGCCAGTGTTGCCACCGTTGTCCGGCGGCGTCTTGCGCAGGCTGGCGCGCAGACTCGCGCGCAGCGCCGACGCGCGCGCCGAGAACCAGCGGCGGTTGCGCGAGGATGCCACGGCTGCCACCGCCAGGCAGACCATGAGTGTGGACAGGACCGCTAGCCATATGTACAGCGAGTTATCTGATGATATACAGATATCAATAAATAATAATAAAACACTTTATTTATTAGTTAATTTTTTTGCTTACATCCATTAAGCAATTTAAGCATAAGCATGTATATTATTACGATAGATAACAAATTTTAGATTTTATCATGTTATTACTATTACGCGTCGAATGTCGTAAGAAATCGAGAGGTATCTAGGATAGGTACTGAAGTTATACTGTTACTGGTAATTTTAGATAGGGTACTGAAGAAGGTAAGTACTATAAATTTAATGTGAAACGTAAGCAGATAGCAGGCGTGTATCCAGTTATGAACCGAGTGTTGTAAAAAAAACTGAATTTTAAATATTAGTTTTAGCTTGTTACTAACGATCACTGAACTAAGTCGCGGAAAGACACAGAATGGTGAAATTACAAGGGTCCTCGGTTAATGGATCCATAAAGACGTAACATTACATTGAAAGTTTAGGTATGTTTCTAATTTGAAAAGGTGATTTCCAATCTATCGTTAGGTAGGTGCCAATTACCAATTCATACGAAACGTTACTAAAGTCCAGCATTTCCAGGGACACCCGTACCCATGCCCATGACAGAGAAACAATCACTTACAGTAGTACACAGGGTCCAATTCAGGAGGCGGTGGTGACGGTAGCGGTTCGACCAGCGTCTCCGTGAGTTTGGAGACCTCGTCGTCGCTGCCCAGAAGCTTGGCGACCACGGTCCATGGTTGCAAGTCAGGGTCTGAGAACGTCACGCGGAATCTGCAGAGACCTTGTGACAGGCGACTTTCGTCCACGTAGGGGTATGGAGGACGACCGGACATGAATCCTAGAGAAGAAATGTAATTACTTATTATTTGCTAACGCAATCCGCAATAGGTATGTGTATGTAAGTTAGTGTCCCCTATACTACAACAACGTTATTACAGCACCTTGGCATATTAATTGTTGCTGTAATGACAGTTATTCCGCGCTCTAATGCTTATGGAATACGTTATATCTCTTGCGGGTCGGAGCGACTCTCACAGCCTCAAAACAAAATAATATCTGACTTAAAATGCCTTACTCGTATGCTTAACTACTCCTGCAATTATTCAATGAACACATTGCATCGATAAATTAATAACGGGATTGTTTTCTCATCAAATTCGCCCGATCTTACATACAGTAGAATCTTGATAAAATAATATCTTGGTTTTAGTGATTCTCATGAGACAGAGAACTAGGCTGGAAAATTCTTGGCCAACCTATGAAGACTTCCCCTGCCTTAAGATGGCATTTATTACGAAGGAACAAAAATTCAAAAGCATTTCACGTCTTGGACACGTATCATATTCGTAGATATATATTCATAAATATCAATGATTTTGACAAAACATGTACCTATGTGAATTTCAGGTTTAAGATTTTAAGTTGGTGATAAAACCAACATTGTGTTCTGTAAGTGCGCGATTATGAAATAATACAGGTTTGCAGGTTTGTTAACCTTTCTTTTACTTTCAACTGAAAAATTATATACTTGTATAAAGATTGTTTAAGATTGAGTTTGGTTTTATAAATTCGGACGTGTTTACTCACCGAGCCCATCAAAGCGGACGAACCGGCAGTACTCCAGCTGCCTGCTGCCGGCGACCTGGCCTTGGATTATAACGTGCGCCTCCTCGAGGGCACTCCATAGCACGAACTCTTCTGAAAATTGTTACAACAACTAATAAGATTTCTTCACGTGACCAATATTTAATGCTAGGGCCCTTTTCTACTATATTTACGTGACATGACAAAAGAGGTGAATCGTAAACCCAGAAATATTTGGTGTAAGTGTGAGTGACAACGATTTCTGTCTCGATCAATCCTCTAAGATGCCTGATTAAGAGAGTATTGGCGATTGGGATCTATGAAAAGCATATACAGAAAAAAAATATGAATCTATGACAGCTTCATTAAACCAACAACAAGAAATGTGATACACCCGCTAGTCTCCGCTAGTAGGTACCTATATAACAGGCTATAACAAAATCATTCGCTATAAACGAAATTATATCTCTTTAACTTCAAAAAAATATTTGATGCACGCTTTTATTACCTTTAACATACACCATGATGGTTCGGAACTGCTCTGCTGCCCCCACGCCGGCATGGCAGAACCACTCGCCGCTGTCATTCTGGCTGAGGCTTTGGAAGCGAGCCCCGCACTCGCCCGCGTCGAAACCAGCGCCCACATACTCCATGTTCTGGGATGGATGACCTGCGGGATGCAAAGGGATGCTTTATGCGGGATACAGATATCAGGGACAAATGGGACAGTCTACATACATCGACTTAGCCCTCAATAAATTAAGACTGATACCTAATGTAATAGACAAATCCATAATTATTACAAAGGTACTTATTTATTAGAGTATGCTCTTTATTATAAACGCACAAATACCTTCATACCCTCGCCAGGATTCGAAACGTCCGGCTTCGGGTTGCTTAAGTTTATAATCATACATTGATAATTGTTCGATTAGTACCTACCTACTTGTAAGAAAGCGGTGTTATAAATATTATAGGTATAGTAAATTGTAGGTACATATTTAGTTCAAACAAAAAAACTATTTATTAATGAAAAACGTCGTGTCGATTTAAAAAACTCCCTGTCGGTCGTGTTTTAAACCATCGCCACTCGTTTCGAATTTCATGTTTTTCGCACTTGAGTCGTAATGTACTATTTTAGCTTGATTTCTACCGCTAAGTAATCGTAACAATTTCAGAGAAGTGGAAAGTTCCTACACTGGAAAAACATTTTTCTAGTTTATGTGTACCTGTGTGTTTAAGTACTACCTGTAGGTATTATACATGTGTTGGATAAACCTGAACATTCTAATTAGAAGAGACAATAGTTATTTATGATAGAAGTGTGGAAAGTGTGCTTTTTTCAGGACGAATGTCGGTGACTATAAAACACGAGCTAGAAAAAACCTACATTTAAACATGTGTATCATACAACAATTAACAATGTATTATGCGAGGAAAACCCGATGATCCCGGCAGTACCAACCAGGCTGTGCGGAAAAGTACTATGAAAATTCATTCCCGCACACGTGAAAAAATAATTACTTGCTGTGCATAAGTTTACACTTAAAAAGAGCACTTTCTGGGCATTGTGCATTGTAAATATATACCTATTGGCTCAATGAACATCCGTTTCAAATGTTACACATGTAAAACTGTTACTAAAGGTGTGTAGTAATTTTGATCGGCTAGTGCCACGTTATTTGCTCTGAACTGAACGACTTAGTATAAAAGATAGCATCAACATTCTGCGCAGGCGCTTGAAATTATTTCCGCAAAACATTTTTTTAGCAACACACTTTTGAACCGTTGCAGCTACCGAGTTACCTGTAAACAAAACAAGACCAGGCGATCAGAGCATGGTTCTCTTTTTCGAGCGGTGCGTAGTTGCGTACCTCTACGTGCCTGAATCTAACCTATTTATTCATCGTTTTAGGAACTCCTGTTCAAGAAGTATTAAGTTATCGCTCTAAGTCTAATCTCAAAATAATCATACATACTTACTCTCTAAGTAATCTCTCTAAAACTCGCTTTGTTCAATTTCATACGAGCCGTAGGCAAGCAGTACCAATAAATGTATCGCATAAAGCAGACACAATTACAGAGCCCAAAACAATTAAGTTCCTTGGAATCATGCTTGACAGTAATTGCAATTGACAATGTCATATAAGCGAATTATGCTCGAAACTATCAAAGTTCGTATTTCCAATTCGTAGGTTGATAAACAATGCATCAGAAAAGGCAGGACTAATGTCATATTTTGGCTATGTTCAGTCAAACCTTACATATGGCATAATTTTTTGGGGTAACTCAACTGATTGGTTAAAAGTTTTTAAGGTACAAAAACGTTGCGTGAGGGCCCTTTGCGGTGCAACACAGAGAGAATTTTGCAGGGCTCTGTTTTCAAAATTTATGATTTTACCACTACCTTGTTTGTATGTTAAGGAAGTTGCTATATTTGTTAGGAAAAACCGAAATTTGTATCAAAAGAAGGACAAACTACAACGCAATCTGCGAAACGAGTTCAGGATCGTAAATACGCATCAGACCCAATCAGTTTTCTATAAAAATAGCATATTTTCCATGGCAATTAAGATTTACAACAATATTCCGGATGTATTTAAGAGCCTGGATGAAACAAAATTTAAGAAAGCACTTAACGAATGGCTGTTATGTAAAATGTTTTACTCACCAATTGAATTTCTAAACAATAAAGGTAAATTGTAGAATGTAATAAATTAGAACGTGATAAAGTATAATTATCTTACAATTAATTTATTAGTACCAATGGCACATTTGATGAAATTGAAATTTTACATGTTATTTTTGACATCTTAATATATTGAGCATTTTATTGAATTGTTATTGGAATTGAAATTGTGTATGAAAATGTTATTTATAATTTTTTTTTATGTTATTGTATTATAAATTATTAATTTTACATTACTAATTGTAGTGACTACAATTAGTACATTACATTGTAGTGGACTTACTAAATTATGTATATGTGGGTAGGTTTTTAAAATAATAAATCAGTCTTCATCCAGCCATCTTTGTGTTTACTTCATGGTGACAGCGGTGCTAGGAAATATTTGAATTTAACAAGTTATAAGGTGTTCGTAGTGTTCATAAACCATATTTTACGTGAACTGTTATTAAAAACGTATCGAGGACAATGGAGCACGCACGTCCTCCTGCGGAATTAACTTTAGAAGGCGGACCGGCCAATCGTGCTGACTCATGGCGTAAATGGCTAAAGCAGTTCAAAGTGTTTTTAAAGGCATCTGGCGTGTGCAAGGAACCTGTGGATGTTCAAGCGAGTTTATTGATTAATCTTATCGGATCCGAGGGTTACGACGTGTACACTACTTTTAAGTTTGACAAGGACGAGGACCGCGATGAAATTACTAAGTTAATTGAAAAGTTCGATCAACATTTTGGTACAAAGACAAATGTTATTATGTTGCGGTTTAAGTTTTTTACTCGTTGTCAAGAATCCGGTGAAGGCATCGATGAATATGTAACCGCTTTGAGAATACTTAGTCAACAGTGTGAATTTGACAACCTGGAAGATGGCTTGCTACGTGATCGCATCGTGTGCGGGATTAAGGATAGCGTAGTACGGGATAGACTCTTACGCACAGAAGGTTTGACATTGGAGAAAGCGATCCGGATTTGTCAGTCGAGTGAGATAACGAGTGAGGAAAACAAACAGATTGAAGGTGTGAAGGGTGAATCGGGCAGTGGTCTATCAGTAGACTTATTACGGAGTCGCTCGAGCTATGGTCGCGGATCGGCGTCGGCGCGTCGCGGCGGGCGCGGAGGCGGCGCGCGCGCGCTCGGCGGCGGCGGCGGCGGCGCGGGAGCGGCCGGGAGAGCGAGGGAGCATGCGTGTGCGTTTTGTGCTGGAAGTTTTTGTGACGGCGGCGTTCGGTGCCCGGCTAAAGGTGTAAAGTGTTATTCGTGCGGGTATAAAGGTCACTTTAAAAAAGTGTGTCCAGCGCGTAGGCCTAACAAGGTGTATCATCTGCAGGAAGACAGTGACGAATTATATTATTTGGACACTATCGAAGAGGTTAATCACATCATGGACTCTAAGTGGTATGAATCACTGCGATTATTTTGTGTAGGTAAAGTAGTTCAACATAAATTTAAGTTAGATTCAGGCTCAGATCTAAATGTTCTATCTAAAAATAACTTCGTCCAACTGGGTTTTTCGCTTTCTGATATAGTTTTAGATAATGTGAAAGCGCAATCGTTTTGCCGTAATTATATACCTATTATAGGTTCATGCTTTGTTAAATGTCTGCATAGGGGAAAAGATTATTTAATAAAGTTTGTAATTGCAGACGGTGATTATCAAAGCATTTTAGGTAAATACGCCCTGGAGGAGTTAGGATTAGTAACGCGTGTTTACTCCCTAGTAGTTGAGGAATTCACTGAGCTGTTTTCTGGCCTCGGTAAACTTCCGGGTAAGTATAAGATACCGATTGAAAGCGATGCGTGTCCGTGCATTTGTCCTGTACGGAAAATACCGTTAGGCGTTAGGGATCAGCTGCTAACCGAGCTGACACGCATGGAGAGCATGGGGGTAATTCGAAGGGTTACTCACCCTACGTCGTGGGTGAACGCGATAGTTATGGCGGCTAAGAAAGATGGCAGTTTCCGGGTATGCCTTGATCCACGACCATTGAACCGCGTAATTCGCCGTCAGCATTATCCGTTGCCAACGGTCACTGAAATAGCGACTAAATTAAAAGGGGCGCGTTACTTTAGCAAGTTGGATGCTAGGTCTGGGTTCTGGATGATCCAGTTAGATGATGATAGCGCTGATCTATGCACATTTGGTACGCCATTCGGGCGGTATCAATTCTTACGACTACCGTATGGAATAAACTCAGCTAGTGAGGTGTTTCATAGCAAAATAAGACAGTTGCTAGAGGATCTTGATGGTGTCGATTCGTTCGTCGATGACATCATCGTCTGGGGAGCTACGGAGCACGAGCACGACTGCCGGTTGCGAAGCTTGCTCGAAAGAGCAAGGCAAGTAGGTATTAAGTTTAATAAAGAAAAATGTGAATTTCGTGTTACAGAAGTAACATATTTAGGCCATACATTTAATTCGGAAGGGGTCAAGATTGATGAAAAAAAATTAAAAGCGATAAAGGAAATGCCTAGTCCTACTGATAGGCACTCCTTAGAAAGGTTCTTGGGCATGGTCAATTACGTTGCCAAGTTCATACCATTTTATTCTGAACAGGTAGCTCCGCTGAGAAATCTCCTTAAAAAGGACTCCGAGTGGTGCTGGGGTGAGTGCGAGGAACAGGTGGTGCGCGCGCTGAAGCAGGCGCTGTGCTCGGCGCCGGTGCTGGCGCTGTTTTCGCCCTCACGGCCCTGCGTGCTGTCCGTGGATGCGAGTAGTTGTGCTCTAGGGGCAGTTATCCTTCAGGAAGACCGCCCAGTGGAATTCGCTTCCGCCACGCTCACGGACACACAGCAACGTTATGCCCAGATCGAGAAGGAGATGCTTGCTATAGTGTTTGCTCTAGAACGCTTCCATCAGTACGTGTATGGGAAAACAGATGTACTGGTGGAAACGGACCATAAGCCCCTTGAAGCGCTGTTCAAGAAATCCCTCGATGCGGTACCAGCCCGGTTACAGCGCATGATGCTGCGTATTCAAAGGTATGATTTTTCCGTGGTATACAAACCCGGAAAGTACATGTTTATTGCCGATACTTTGTCGCGGGCAGCACTCCCGGAGCTAATGAGCGACAAGATATCACAAGAAGTTGAGGACCAAACTTGTTTTTTATTACAATCCGTGCGCTGTAGTGATAGCAAGATGGAAGCCATACGAGAATGTACTCATAAGGACATGGTATGTCAAACTTTGATAAACTATATAAAAAACGGGTGGCCAAACTCGAAGCACGAATCAGATGAATCTGTCCGAGCGCTATGGGACAGTAGGGAATGTTTTGAGTATACAGAGGGTGTATTGTTCAAGAACAATCTCGTATATATTCCTGCCAGCCTTCGGTCACAGATGGTATCACGAGTGCACGAGGGCCACCTGGGTATAGACCGGTGCAAGCGGCGGGCCAGGGAGGTAATGTGGTGGCCGGGCATGTCACGTGACGTGGAGCGCGCGGTGCGCCGCTGCCGCACCTGCGCGCAACACGCGCCTGCGCCGCAGCGTGAGCCGATGGTGCCGCACCAAATTCCAGCCTTACCGTGGGCTAAGGTAGGTACGGATATTTTTGAACACAAGAATAAATACTACTTGTTACTGGTCGATTACTTCTCGAATTTTGTTGAAGTATGTCCCTTAAGATCTATTAATTCGTCTAGTGTAATTGTAGCCTTAAAAGATCAATTCGCTCGACACGGAATACCGAAAGAACTTATTTCAGATAATGGTCCAGCTTATTGCTCTAAGGAGTTCAAAAAATTCACCGAACTATGGGACTTTAGGCACTCGACGTCCTCTCCTAACTATGCTCAATCGAACGGACGCAGTGAACGAGCGGTGCGAACGATCAAAACGTTATTAAAAAAGGCATTAGGTTCGGATACGGACTTTTATCTAGGTTTATTAAATTTTAGGGCTTCGCCGCGAGACGGAATCGCAAGCCCAGCGCAGCTGCTTATGGGCAGGCGCTTAAATACGCGATTACCGGTTCATGAGGACAAAATGGTACCCGAAAGGGACAATACAGTTGACTATGATAACATACTCCGCAATCAGGCGCGAAGTAAACAATGGCACGACGAGCGCGCGCGCGCACTGCCAGAATTACAGCCGGGTGATGACGTCATCGCGTTGGACGGCGGCAACGGCCGACGGCGCATGGTGCGGGTCGAGAGTCGGGCTCCACAGCCGCGCTCCTACTTCGTAACGGATGCGGCAGGCAAGCGTTACAGAAGAAACAGGCGGCATCTGATCAAGCTAGAACCCGAGGATGCGTCTCCGACATCATTTCACCGCGAGACGATGAGCGATGATGATGCAAGGGCTTCTAGCGACGACAGCGTTTACGATGACGTACCTGAATCCGAGTCATTTGATGGGACCACAGACCCCGCTGAACAAGGCGGCCACGAACAGGTCCGTCAGGCCCAAATACCTAACAACAACAATGGCCATCGTATCCCACGGGCCGCGGCAGTCGAAGCTAAAAAGAAACTAAAGCAATAAAAGAACGAGATTATGTAATCGTTTTTTGTTATAGGTACATATACTATCGTAGTTAGTATATTAAAGGTTAAATGAAAATAATTGAGTTTTTAGTGTAAAATCAACCTTGTGCCAACTACACAGAAACCAGGTGCGTGAATTTACATCTCACATCTTATGTTCTTATTCATATTAATTTAAACCAGTTTTGGTTTATACTTATAGAAAAAACCCCGTGCATATTGTTAGTCAGTTAATTAAGGTTGTTATTATTTACTTCTTATCTGTTGTTTCGGTATTTTTCTTTTGTATCTAACTAATATTAAGTTGCAAATCGCTCTAAAAATGTCTAAGTAGATGTGAACCTTAAGCCTCAGACCGAGGCAATCTAATTGAATGATATTTTTAGACGTGACCGTAACAAAAGTAGACAAGTAATTTAGTATGCCTACTTAGAGTTAAGTTTAGACAGTTACAACTTGTTTCTTTTTTTTAATTTTTTTTTCGGGAAGGAAATATAACATTAGTATAAACTATTTTAATATCGTCATTTACGAAGTAACAGGATTTAGAGCTATCACAGTTTATGATCGTAGTAATTTGATTGCAAATCCTGTCTTCGTAAAATAGGCGTGATATAGCCTGTAATTAGTCTTTAAGTTTAAGATTAGTATATGTAATTGTATCTACATTGCATAAAGAGGGAAGATGTAGTGGACTTACTAAATTATGTATATGTGGGTAGGTTTTTAAAATAATAAATCAGTCTTCATCCAGCCATCTTTGTGTTTACTTCAATTTTTGACATGTTAATATATTCAGCATTTTACTATATTTGAATTTTAACGAATTGAAATTAAGTATTGTAATGTTATTTATTATTTTAATTTTTTAAGTTATTGTATCGTAATATTCGTAATTGTAAGGTATTGCATTATAATTGTAATTTAAATATCATGACTCAAATTCGCATGGCACATTTGGCACAACATAATATTGTACACCATAAACCTGGTAGACTACGGACAGTGACCTTAATGAACCTGTAACATCTGTTATATTTTACCTGTGGTATGACAATAAATTATTTCATTTCATTTCATTTCATTAAGAATCCAAACCTTTAATTGATCCCCAAAGGAGGACGTTAACAATTCTACGAAATCTTTTTTCAGTTATGTTCCCCGATTACTTATTGGGCTGTATTGGAAAATTGTTTTTTATTTGAAACGGGTTTCTAGGATATATCCTTCCCTTACTGTATATCCTTCGGAACGAAATTGTATCAGAAAATGGAAAACAAAAGCTACCTGGGCGGACATTGAAAACGGTGCCATTGGGCGCCCTGAAGTAGCAGTAGAGGAGCGGCGCCCGCGCAGCGCACGCCAGGATCGTCGGCTCGTTCTCCTCCGCTGACACGGCCTCCGACTCCGCCGATAAGATGGGTTCTGAAACAGTTAAGAACAACACTAAGTAGCTACAGTTTGATAGGCAGTTAGAAGTAAAGTTGTTGAATAACCATCAAACTGATGAGAATTTAAGGGCCTCCGCTAGGTAGCGCTGACGCACGCCGCGTGAGCAAGCTCGCGGGTCACGCTCATTTGTCACATGCGCCCGCACCAGTTAGCGTTGCCGTTCATTCAATTTCTTATTAAACGAACGTTCATTCCGAATAATTCTGGTCATCTAGCGTAGGACGTAACAGTTTGTAGCAGCAAATGCCTATGTGTATGCAATCATAAAAAGGTTAGATGATAAGCTAACATATGCTTGCACCTCCTATGATAGGAGGTGCATATCTGTATCGCTCTGGCATTCTGCATACCAAAATTTTGCCGTCTGGCAGTAACATCTCTCACTATAGCAGAATTTCGGTATGCAGAATGCCAAAGCGATTAGATAGACATTTTATGTGTTACTTTTTGGCAATAAATTAAATTGGGTATTTCAAGTTTTTAGCAAATAGTTTAAGTAAGAACGTATGTCGGAATTTTAACCTATAGGTATACTTAAGTTAATTGTAGCTCAATACTCAATCATTTATTGCACATAATGGTTACACAGCTGGGATAATAATTATATATACGTATATAGATCGCATTATGTACCCTGTTGGGCGCAGCAAGATATAGAGAGCAAGGCACTTATAATTAGACTTATATTTATAAATTTGTACATGGCTAAAAAATATCTAAATATCGCTAAATTCATCATTTAAATATTCATTCAAAGTATACACTTGCTAATTAATAAATTTTTCAGTTTGCGCAGAAACGCTGTTTCAGTAGTTTCCTCTTTTATTTTATCTGGCAATTTATTATATATTTTTACTGACATGACAAATGGACCAGTTGAAAACATCTTCAATTTTGACGCTGGAAGTAAAAGTCGGTTTTTGTAACGCATAGAACGGTTTTTTGTTACATCTTCCCGTTTAGTATATAACTCGGGGTAGTTCCTAACGAATTTGCACATTTCCAGTATATAAATAGAAGGAAGAGTTAGAATATTATGTTCTCTAAAGTAGGGTTTGCAGCTGTTCATTTCTTGATCATTAACTAAAATTCGGGTCAGTTTTTTTTGAAGAATAAGTAAGCTCGGTGCGTCCGTACTATTTGCCCATAAAATTACACCGTAGCTTAACCAGTTACGGGCATATGAGTAATAGGTCTGAAGTGTCATTGTGAAGTCGGTCGTTTTTTTAATTTCTTTCAATGCGTAAACAAATTTTGATATTTTACTTTTTATATTTTTTATATGTGGTTTCCAGGAGATGTGCTTATCTATTACTATCCCGAGTAGTGTAAACTGATCAACAACTTCTAATGGGTTATTATTATAGCTATATGTTATGTTTAGGGGGTCTTTTTGATGTGGATGAAATGACATAAGTTTAGTTTTTGTAAAATTTATATCTAAGTTGTGGTCGGTTAACCACTTTGTTACTTTTGTTAGGATGTTGTTTATTTTGGAATGAAGGTCGGTAGTGTTGTTATAAGATGTTAGGATAGAGATATCGTCGGCAAAAAGTACGCAATGTTTTTCAATGATTTTTGGTAACTCGTTGATATACACTAGAAAAAGAAGACAACCGATAACACTCCCCTGCGGTATTGATGCATATGTTGTTCTTAAGTCGGATTGTATGTTTTTTATTTCACCCGATTCGAAATCAAAATACTCCAGCTCTACAAGTTGTTCTCTGTTCTGTAAATATGTCGCGAGCCATTTGTGCGCATTTCCCCGTATTCCTATACCATACAATTTTGATAGCAGGATATTATATTGCACTTTATCGTATGCCTTTGTCATATCGAGTAGTATTCCTATGGCATATTGTTTTGAGTCGAGTATCTGTAAGATTTGCTGAATGTATTGGTATACTGCTAGAGTCGTTGACCTCTTTTTACGGAAACCATTTTGTGCGTTATCGAATATTTTATATTTTTCACAAAAGTTGTAAATTCGGTTACACATAGCTTTCTCAAATACTTTTGATGCGACTGGTAGTAGAGCGATTGGTCGATAATTATTTGGATTCAAATGACTGTTTTTTTTTGTGTATAGGCCTAATCACAGATGTTTTTAATAGGTTTGGAAACGTTCCTTCATCAAATGACTGGTTAATTAGTATATTAGCTACTACTGCCCATCGTTGATCTATGTAATAAATGGCACTTACGGTGTCGATCTTTGGTACTAGAATCTTATCTTAATTATCTTCATCATCCATTGTTTTTTCCATGCTATTAATAATTTCTGCTTACTCACCATTCACAACTGATTCTGCAATGACCGGATCTTTCATAGCCCAAGGACACAACACGGTGAGGAACCCGAAGTAGTTTTCCTCGTCAGACTCCAAGTCACACCGCCACAGACCCAGGTCGGAGGTCACCGGGTCCGTGATCTGAAGACTGCAGCCATAGTAGCTGTCGGAGTCGATGCTGAAAATTAAAAATTTACAGTTATTTTTCATCTCTGAACCTCACAACGCAGTTATTTTCAAACACACCTCAGCCTCTGTAGCCTAGTTGGTAGTGACCCTGCCTACGAAGCTGGAGGTTCCGGGTTCGAATCCCGGCGAGGGCATTCTTTGTGTATTTATTTATCACAAATGTTTGTTCCTTGGTCATGGCTGTGTATGTATCTAAGTATCTATAAGTATCTATCTATTATATATATCGTCGCCTGGTACCCACAACACAAGCCTTAATTGAGCTTACCGTGGGACTAGGTTGATTTGTGTAAGATGTCCCAAGATATTTATTTATTTACACAATCACAATTCCTCACGGAGAAAAAAAAAGCAAAAATAAAAAGGTTTCTAATTAATTGGCCAACACCGGAATGGCAGCTTCGTTGTTTTTTTTTTTCATCTAGGTATCATATAATCACAATAAAGTTGCGGACATATAAACTTAGGCCAGCGTTGGTCTACTTTTTAGGGAAAACAAATTGTCAGGTAGTTCTCAGTCTCAAGGTCAGAACGGTCTAACGTGGACTATACTTTTTCGAACCGAGAGTCTAACCAAGATGGTTGAATTAATTATTCTTTGACTTTTCAATTAGTCTGGCAGACTCAGCCCTACATATTTTTCCCCTGTCCTTTTAAGATTGACATAGTTTGATGGAACACAAGGAATACCTCGAAGAGAGGCGATGAGCTAGATCTGTTACTTTTACTAATTCATAGAAGACCTCGTCGTATACGCACCTGGTTTGGTTAACATGGATGAGGTAGCGACCCTCACCGACACCCTGATTGGCCACGAGGACTCTCCCGTTGGGGCTGCGGAATATGCAGCCGGTCTTTTGCTGCGAGCTGATCACAGAACAACTCAACTCCACTATGGGCTTGTCTGCCGACACATTCGTTAATACTGCCGCCTTACCACCTGCAACGGTTGAACTCTTGATTACCTGCCGATATTAGTTAGAGTTTGGCAGTGAGTTTGGCCAAATCGGCAAAGACTTGGACCTATTCCCAAAAGTCAAAAACTCTGATTGAACTATGGTTGGCAGGGGTGAGCGCATTTTATATTTGCCCATTAATTTGACGTGACTTACTTCAAATTAGTGTAAGTAGCTCGCCCCTACCGATCATTGCTACTGAAGCACATTTTCGCAAAACTGTACCTATATACTTAGAAAATGGTCTTAGGATTAAATCAACGTATTTTTATCGAATTAAGGTAATTAAGTACAGCTTTGACTTCATCGCTAAAATAAAATTACAACATCTACACCCGCTTGATTAAACCTTGTTGTAACCAGGCATCATGATGTCAATAATCAATAACAAGTAACAATACAATTAAGTATATGCAGCGTAGATTTTATGGTACCTATACAAATCATTTTCTTTTTCCGTAGATAAGTTTAGTCAATACAGACTATAATTGAATACCGCTTTCATAAAAATTACAGTATAGATCGAATCGAAACTACTAACTAACCCGACACCTTCACTGTCACAACCAACAAGCGTTCTTCCGTCTCTATCCGCCCCGGGAGGCCGACCAGCATGCTCCAGTCCCCCTCGTGCCGGTCCCGCAGCACCCTGTCCAAGACCACCTGGCACCTCCCGAAGCCGTCGAAGACCACGTCACCTCTTGGGCTAAGGAGACGGCAGTAGACGGCAGACTCAGGGCCAATGGTGTGGTTCACTGGGCTGTGTTCCGCCCAGGTCTCGGTTATTGCTTCGGGGTTCACTCTAGCTGCCGGAAAGATGAAATTCACTAGTTGTATTTAAAGAACTAAGTGCAGTTGTGTTCTGTTTATCTACTTGATCAAGTACGGAAAGGTAAAAATTTTAAAGAGAGAACTAAGAACAGTTGGGTTTCTAGGAATCAGTTTAACTAATGTAGGTACATAGACTAATGTAAATCCGTAAATTTAAGTCCTAATTATTTTAAAGTACCTGAATTGTACTGCAGAATACATAAGGACACGCATACATAACATAGTTACATAGGTACGCACTAAAACAAGAGAATGTCAAATATGTAAAGGAGTGTATAGAATGAAATGAATGTATAAAATACGTAGCATTTTGAGCAAATTAGAAGCATTAGGTCCTGAGTTACTAGTCAATCTACAGTTTTTACAGTTTCTACAGATATTTAAAATATTTACCAGTAACATTTACCCGCACGTTGGCTTTGTACATAACTGTAACTCCGTAATAGATATACCATATGCCACCATGCCCCACATCTACCGACGGTACGATGAAACCGCAAGACTCGGGGTCCCCGTCCAGGGTCGCCAAAGGAGATTCTTCTCCAGTGGGATCTATGAGCTTGCAAGTGACGTACAAGTTCGTGGGATTAGCCAAACGTACGTGGAACGAGTTGCCTTCCGTTACAGTTATTTCATTAGGTACTGCCTCAGCAGGTTCTGAAATAGATTGTGACTGTATAGAAACATTGTATTTTCTGATGTTCTTTCTGTATTTTAGGCGGCCTAATTACATATTGAGTACCTAGGTACCTAATAATTAATAATTGGCAATTTTCATGAAATTTTACGAATGAAAATAATTAGAAATCGCATAACGGTTCTTCGTGGTTATTACAATTTTTTTTTGTTTACCTGTCATTTTCTGATCTACTGCAGTATTTTTTTTATCATTCTGTTTGTATGAATCATTAAAGGTATTGTAAATTGTAAGTATAGGTAGTTTTGTTAGTTCAGTTAGTGGACTATACTTCATAAACCAATACTTAAACAGGTAATTAAAAGTAGTTTAAGCTGATAAGGACTGTTTGAATCCAAGGTACCTACTACAAATTATGAAAACGAATTAACGTAATAAATTCAAAAGACAATAATAAAACTATAGATAGGTAGTAAAATGTGACGAATTACTTATCCTATCTTAAACTGTGGTAGTGCATTATCATATAATACCATTAATAAGATGCATGTAACAATCTAAATCTGTGAGAATCTATCTTATCGCCAATACGTGAGCCGATACATGTTATTATCTACATATCTATTAGTAATTAAAATACAGGCATACCTGCTACGTAAATAATGAAGGGTTGTCTACGTTCAGTATTTACATTACTGGTGCGCTCTCGCGCGATAAGCGTCCACGTTCCTACCGTGTTTTCCGACACGTGGATAGTGACGCCACACGCCACGTTCCTCCCCGTCACTTCCACTACGCCAGGCACGTTGAAACCCTGCATGAAAGTGTACTGCAGTCCTTCTGGTGTTCTAATATGACAACTTTGTATAGTACCACGGCCGGTGACTATTGTAACGTTGTGGATTGAACCGATGTTAGTATTATAGAATTGTTCATTTAGATATTCTACTGGTCTATCTTCCTCGATAGGGTTCCTTGGATCTGCAAATCATTTCGTGCGGAATTATAGTTGGGATTACTTGGGATATTTTTTTCTTAGTTTAAATAAATTTGCAAGTAATGATCTTGTAATTTCTGCTCAATTTATGGTCGTTATATAAAATTAATCTTCAAAATAACTGGAACTGAAAACTTACCTTCTTGTATAATTTCAAAGTTAAGTCTAAATTCTGAAAAAATGTTACGGTTACTGAATTTTCCAGTCAGAAGCCAGTCTCCAAGCATTTGTTCTGATATAGGTCCAATGGACAGCCTGCAGCGAATATTTCGATCCACGACAAAGGCTACATCGTTGGGCATTTGACCCGTAGACAAATATAACTCTCCGGAAGGCATGGTGAATTGACACCCGTCAACTGCACCCGTCCCGTTGACTTCCACCGCAATTGTGCTTCCCAAGTTGATTACGTGTTGTGTAGGACTCAAATATGTTACGTTATATGGTGGCTCGAATGGGTTGTCTTCATCTGGAAAACGTTAATAAACAAATCACAGAAGTTATTTAGTATTTCAACTATACATTAGGTATCCGATAATTAATACTAATTGTGTCTAATAACTCTAATTAATACAGAAATCCATCTGGTAAATAATGATGACTTATATTTGGTAGCCAACCGATTCATAATTATTAAGGTTCCTTTTTATGCTATTTCGTCATGTAAATATTTCATTATTAATGTTAAAAAATTAAGGATATTCATCATAATATTATGATAATCATAATGAATTCGTTTTATGGTATACAACCAAGCTATTAATAACTAATGAACTAACCATAACAGTTGCTATAAATAGTGTACCACACTGAAAAAAATGCTAAGTTGGATTTATCAGATCTTGCGTAATTCTAACCGGAAATTAAGGTTGATTGGGTCCTATCACAAATATTTTTTTGATTTTACCAAACTTTTTATGTTGGCATTTTACTAAATTAATTTGGTTGATTACACCAGTTTTTTGTTGATTTCACCAGTTGTTTGGTATAATGTACAATGTTCTTTGTTGATTTAACCAGAACTCTGGTATCGACTTCAACCTTTTTAGTTTTGTAAATTTGATAGCAAGGATTTGTTAGATATATCAAAGTTTCCTCGTAATATAGCCAACCTAAGTCACTTTGGTAAATATTTTTTTCAGTGCAGTGTGTAATAGTGTAATAGCTTACCTTCTACAAAGATAACAAAAGGCTGCCGGCGTTCAGTGAGCACATTACTGTTGCGCTCTCGTGCAATAAGCGTCCACGTTCCAATCAAGTCCTCCGACACGCGGATAGTGACGCCACAAGCCACGTCTCTCCCTGTCGCTTGCACTACGCCAGGCACGTTGAACCCCTGCATGAAAGTGTACTGCAGTCCTTCTGGTGTTCTAATGTGACAACTTTGTACAGTGGCACGACCTGTCGCTATTGTAATGGTGTTACTTGAACCAATATTGGTATTGTAGAACTGTTCAGCCAGATATTCTACTGCTCTGTCGTCTTCTATTATAGGGTTCCTCGGATCTGAAAATAATCACGTTACTTACCTTTGTTGTGAAGAAGGAATCTAATAAATATTATTGCATAACATTACGGACGTATTCTCTATTGATAATTTTTACCTCTTACCTAGGAATCCTATTGAAGAAGACAAGAAGACTTCTTCAATGGGGTTCCTTGGATCCATAAATAATTGAAAGCGGAATAATATTCCGGACATATTTTGTTACCTCAAATAAATCTAATAAGAAGTAGAATCCAGATGAGATACTGATACTGCTCACCAATTCTGTCGGATTAAATCCAATTTAATTTTGAAATAACTAGAGCTTAAATTATACCTTCTTGTACAATTTCGAAGTTCAGCCTGAACTCTGTATAAACGTTACGGTTACTGAACTTCCCATTAAGAAGCCAGTCTCCAAGCATTTGTTCTGTTATAGGTCCAATGGACAGCCTGCAGCGGATATTTCGGTCCACAACAAAGGATACGTCATTGGGCATTTCGCCTGTGGAGGTATACGTCTCTCCGGAAGGCATCGTGAATTGACACCCATCCACTGCACCCGTGCCATTAACTTCAACTGCAGTAGTGCTTCCCAAGTTGATTACGTGTATCGCAGGAGTCAAGTATGTTACATCGTATGGTGGTTCGAATGGGTTGTCTTCATCTGCAAACATTAATAAATATGTTAATTTTGACTGGAATTATTAGTGCCCGCCAAATGACATTGCGATATTTGCGATCAATGTAGTGTTGACAAATCTTGCACTGAAAATGTCTTTAATTCTCATACTACGTCATCAAATACTGCTAAATGCATATGTGTTATTAAATCCACTCTTACATCCTTATCATAAAACCATAGGAACAATAACCCTGGAATAAAGATATTTTTTTAAATGGTTCATTTTTCACAATTGCTATTGGCGGGGACTCCACGTAAACGTAATGCATTGCATTAACCTCCTACGTTTCAAAATTTTTATATACAGATAAATAAATACCTGCTACAAAGATAACAAAAGGTTGCCGGCGTTCAGTCAGCACGTTACTGTTGCGCTCTCTCGCAATAAGCGTCCACGTTCCAATCAAGTCCTCCGACACGCGGATAGTGACGCCACACGCCACGTCTCTCCCTGTCGCTTGCACTACGCCAGGCACGTTGAATCCCTGCATGAAAGTGTACTGCAGTCCTTCTGGAGTTCTAATGTGACAACTTTGTACAGTTGCACGGCCTGTGGTTATTGTAATGGTGGTACTTGCACCAATGTTGGTGTTAATGAATTGTTGTGCTAGATATTCTACTGCTCTATCATCTTCTATTATAGGATTCCTTGGATCTGAAAATAATTGGATTAGGTATCTATGTTTTAAAGAAAGCCTCAACCTATTTTTAGCATTATTTAAATATGTATACCTGCTATCATTGTTAAATCTCACCTTCTTGTATGATGGTAAAGTTCAGTCTCCTCTCTGTAAATATATTTCGATTGCTAAATTTTCCATTAAGACGCCAGTCTCCGAGCATATCCTCAGTGATAGGCCCTATTGACAGCCTGCAGCGTATGTTTCGGTCAATAACAAAGCTAACTCCGGCAGGCAGGTTATCTGTGAGGAGATATGTCTCTCCCGAAGGAGTTGTGACTTGACACCCGTCAACAACGCCAGAGCCTGTAACATCTATTGTAATTGTGTTTCCCAGATTGGTGACATTTTGAACAGGGCTTAAATTGGTCACATTATATGCTTGGTTGTACGGGTTATCGATATCTGTGAAAATAATAAAATTATATCATTAGGTACCCTATATATTTGGTAGTCCAGATTGAATTGAGCGTGAAAAAATTTACTTACCGTAAAGCTCCATATCGAATGGCAGACGAACTTCATTAAACACAGAACTGGAAGACCTAAACATGCCATAGATGGCCCACTCTCCCAAGTGCAATTCGGCTATTGGCTCGATAGCGATGCAGCAGATAGAATTAGATATCTGGACCAATCTGATGTCGGGATAGAACCTGTCTCGAGTGACAATCAAGTCTTCGCCGTTAGGAGTCATCAAGTGGCAGGTGACTGGTGTGCCGCTGCCACGCACTGAGGGAGCCACGGAACCGCCAAAGTGGACCATGTGGTTGAACATGTTATTTACCGACGTTTGCCACTGAGAATCGGGGTTTGAAGGATCTGCAAAGCAAGCAAATTATTATATTACAAATACGAATGTAAATGCCCTGTGGTGACAGCAGTAAGAATACGTTTCCCACCACCCCAACTGAAGTGTTGTAGGTGTCATTAGAGTCAACTATTAAATAAAGTACCACTCAACATTAATTAATTGAAGATCGATGATGATGTCATCTTCATGGACACTCTACTGCGATCGCCAATCCGCGTCTCAGCGAATTATAGGCATTTACTTTCTAATACGTCAATTCAATAAGCATATAAGGTTTTAGGGCAGGCCTATGTCCAGCAGTAGACTAAGATAGTCTTATTATGTGATGTATGTAATCTATGTAACGCAAGCTATCTTGTACATAAAAAAAAGTAAATACTGACTGCTCCATACGATATCAGCGTTTTGGCACCGTCGGTACTCAATGTTATTTTCTTCGTAAGATCCACAGAGAGTCCACCTTCCGAGCAAAGACGCTTCCATTGGCCCCACAACAGCCCTGCACGAGACGAAGTTACTGCTGCTGTACATCGTTACTTCTGGAGTCACATCTGGATCCACCGTGGCCCCGTCTGGCCTTATCAAGAAACATTCTTCAATATTAACTGTACGAGGAATATTGATATCCACATTCAATCCAGTTCTGGTGACCAATTGTAGGTCGCTCAACCATACTGTTTCAACAGTGTTTTCTTCTTCTACGCTGGAAACTTCTGCAATTATCAATGTAACTTCGTGTCATACAAGATAATTTATAATTAAATAAAGGCAAAGTACCTACACATTGTTATCCTTAGTGAAATTGGAGATTAGAAGAAAATAAGATACCAGTAGGTATACCATAAATAATATCAGCCACTGTTATTTGCTACCTGTTTACCTAGTTACTGAATATGATAAATTTTAACAAAATGAAATAACGAGACTTAATCTCTTACCTGTCATTTATAAATTATTCTGACAGGTCTGGCGTACTGAACGTTACGTCCAGGATGGTAGCAGGCAGACTATACCTATACCACATTATTTATTAAAATGTGAGACAAAATCGTAAAAGTTAAAATTAATATATTAACGTTATCATTGTATTGTAACTTATGTGAAATGAAAATAAAAAAAATACATATTAACTAAAATTTATTATTAACCAAATTATTCCTGAAACGGAATACCCTAAATGATCGACGCCGTAAAAAAAGTTTGATCTGCAAATACCTAATTTTTTTATTTATTTTGCTCGTTTGTTGTATCTCCCAAACATACAGAAACTTTGTAATAATTATGGATTTAATAATTTTGGTCGATTTAATTAAGTACATAATAAAATTTTGTTGGGGTGTCTGTGGTTTTCAGTGAATGGTGAAACACGTTGTATATGGACGGATTCGAAGATGTTTAGTATAGGATTCCTGCTCCGTCTTCGCATTCGAAGGCTCTGATATGCCTTCTGGTGCCTCTTATCCTCATTGAAACTGCTCGTATACCAGATATTTGGACTTTAACTTTAAGCCAAAAAATTAAGTGAATTGTGTATTATTTAGGTACCTGCCAGCAGCAACGGCAGCAGCAAAGCCCCGAATATCGCGCGCATGTCTCCGCACCTGCCTCACCACTGGCCACTGATCAACTAACTAATCAATTTCAATTGATAACATCATATACTTTGTATACCTACGTATTTACTATATCATCCCTCACCCTTCGGTGCGAAGATCTCTTTCTATTTTTATTAATGCAATCTTATCTTTTCCTTGACTACTTTTTTCGTTATCGGCCAATCATCATTATATATGGTTTTAATTTTTATCTTATATTTTAACGCGTCTAGTATTAGTATTAGGGTATTGTCTAATTTGATTAAATTTAATAATGATTAGATACCTAATTGCTAGGAATACCTTTTATAGGTAAAGGTATGCACTTAACAAGAATTGCTCATTAAATAGTTATAGATCCGAATACAATAAAATTTTATATGGAGTACCACAGGGCAGCATTCTTGGTCCGTTACTGTTCCTAATTTACATCAACGATTTACCCAATATTACAAAACACAAAATACTGCTTTTTGCCGATGACTGCTCAATAATCATCCGTAGTGATAAGACCCAAGATTATGAGGCTGACATCAATACTGTATTTCAAAATGTCAATTCATGGATGGAAGATAATAATTTACAAGTTAATTTACAAAAAACAAAGTTCATGGAATTTTATGCACCACAGGGAAAAAAAATACAACCCAAAGTATTTTATAAGGGATGCGAGCTAGAAAACATTAATTCGTTTAAATTTCTAGGAATATAATATTGATTCGCATACTAACTGGCATTTTCACACAGAATACCTAATAGCAAAATTAGTCAAATTCGCATACCCCCTACGTAGACTAAGAAATGTTTCTTCAAAGCAAACAGCTCTACTTGCCTTCCACTCATACATAATGTCAAACCTGCGCTATGGAATAATTTTGTGGGGAAATTGCTGCAACAAAGAACGAATATTTAGATTACAAAAAAAGTGCCTTCGTTCAGTTTTCGGTATTAACCAAATGGAAACGTGTAGACCTCTTTTCATTAATAACAGAATACTTACTTTACCCTCTTTATATATCTACGAAGTATGCATATTCATTAAAAGTAATCCAGATTTGTTTCCTATAAAAAAATATTCCACGAATAATGTCCGCCCAAAATATATGTACGATGTAATACGCCCTAATTCTGAGTCAGCACTACTTTCCAAAAGAGTAATATGTATGAGCGTTAAAATATTTAATAAACTTCCCGTTGAAATGAAATGTTTGTCAATTTACCTTTTAAAAAAAAGTTGTTCGATTGGTTAGTCAAACAGTGTTTTTATAGTATCAATGACTTTTTGCAGAGCTAGTCAACTTAAAGAACATGTTAAGTTTTATAATGTGCTCAATTGTATTTAAGATGTGTTAAATTGTAAATGCAAGATAACATAGATGTATAAAAAATATTGTACGCCTTTGTAAGGCAGGATTTGGAGAACATGAAACATTTGTAAGATCTTTGTAAACCCAAAACCATGCAATAAAAAATATTTGATTTGATTTGATTTGAAAGATATAAGATGCTTAATAGCTCATAATGGAGCTGAGATGAGATTAATTATTGAAAGGCACGTTTAAAAAATTGTTTTAAATAACGCCTTAAAAATATTAAAAGCAACACACCTTGCTGTGATACACTCGATGTATTACTCGTATAGGATTGAGTGAGTAGTTTCACGAGCCTAAGTTAAAGTTTAAATATAAAAAAATATCAGCCAAGACCATGTCAGGATATGCTTATAATGAGTATACAAAATTTGCTATATTGTTTCATTCATTTGTTTATTTCTCGGAAGTAGGTATATGTATATACTATACTACTTTTCTTTACTTTCGTTGTCTTTCATCGGTTTTCGATTTTCTCACTAATTACCTCAAAGGTTAACTATAAGAGATCTCTCGAAGGGATCGAATCGCAAAATCTAACAGACGGTCAAAATTGATTTTAATTTTCACGATTATTACTCATATTTTAACGACACACGGGTCTTTGATCACATCAAATTATGTCTAATATTATTCTGACGTTTTGGGCATGACGTTACACCCGTGTTCGCAGGCAGACTCAGTCAGGATAATATTAAAAGTAAGTTTATGCGGTTGTCGAATAAAAAAAGAAACTAAAAAAATTAATGGCTCAAAGCCACGATGCAGTGGACCCAATTGAACCAATCACAACAAAGCTATTACTTTAGGTTTGCTTAGGGCTGTTTGACAGGGCTGGTTGACAAGCCCTAAATGGGATACTGCCGAGTCTATTTGTAGGCACCTAATGACAACATTTCATTGCATGTTTGAGAAATAGTACATTACATCAGGGGCCGGGAAAATGAGGATTTCCGGCCAAGTTGGTATATACCGAATAGGTAACGAGGCCGGGAATCCGTTTTCACGTCGAGGCATGTATATTGTATAGTGCTTTTCTCAAACATACAAAGAAATACAAAAAAAAATAATAACATTGACAATGATGTCGAAATTAAAAAAAAAGTTACTTTACTGGCCTAGGCCTGAAAAGTGTCATTCCATTTCCATCCCAGTGAGTTACTGCGTCCTAAAAGCGATACTTCCGAGTCTATTTCAAGGAACGTAAAGACAATATTTCATTGCATGTTTGAGAAAAAGTCTTTTTCCCTGTGTAAAAAAAAATTGTGAAGAATTGTAAGGATGCTCATTTTTCCACGTGATTAGCTCAGCCTCGAGCTCACCAGGGTGGCCACTAGCCAACTGGCCGACTATAAGTTGTTAAGAGGCAATGGGTGCTGCCTTTTTCCATACATATTCCCAGCCCTGCTTTCTCACTGCATATTAACATTTTAGTATGTTTTTTTTTAATAAAATTTACTTTTGCCTCACTCAAGTCGGTATATTACTTTTTTGAATTTATTATAATTATCAATCAATAGGTATTATAAGCCTTGAAATGCTAAATATTATAATTATGCCAATTTCGTAGTCAAATATTAAATATGTTTGCAGATACCCTTAAAACAAGTATTTTGTACAGTCACATAACCTTTCTCAAATTTATTGATTTATGAAATAAATTGTATTATTTTAGTAATTTTTGGAGGAGAAAACCTGTTTTCGCCAATTTTACGTAGGGTATTATCAGGCAAAGCTACAGTTTTCCCTTTCTTAGGTGTATCGGACCCCTTGGCCGTGCAAAGCGACAGCAATCGATTTTCAAATACCTATTCGTCTAAAAACTTACCGTGTGCTTACCATGAGGTACCTACCGCTGCGTTATTAATCATCATCATCATCATCATCATCAGCCTATTATAGTCCACTGCTGGACGTAGGCCTCTCCTATTAACTATGCGTATAGACGCAATAAGAGGTAAATGCCCATAATCGCCACGCTGGGCAAGCGGATTGGCGATCGCAGTATTGTGTCCACTATGATGACGCTGCTGCCCATCATCAATCTTTTATCAAATAATCGTCAGTGACACTTCAATTCCTTAGTCGACTCTTACGACACCCGCAGGAGGAGTTGGGGTGGTGACAAATGTATTCTTACTGCCGTCACCACACGGCCAACGGCGTTTTTAATGCGTACTTACTTTCTATCTATCCCGCTCGTCCTACTTGCATATTGGTGATTGATGCGAGCAGGTAAGAAAGTAAATCCGCGTTAATAACGCAGCGGCAGCTCATGGTGCGGCTTCAGTTCCCATTTCCCCTTAAGTGCTATCTCATTGCGCACACGCGCTTCAATGGGCATTATGGGATCTAATCGGAGAGGCTGATTTTACGGCTTGGGGATTATGTGGTTAGTTTATTGTAGCGTGTACACTACGATAAAATGAATTCAACCATTAGACGAGACTGGGGGGCCTTGGGCTCTGGAGGCTAAAAAGTTCGTGAGGAAGGGTCGGCGGCTGAGGGACGGTGGTTGTGACCCCCGTTCCGGCTCATTTTTGGTTCAACAGACATCCCTGGCTATACAACGCGGTAACGCAGCCGGTGTGATGGGGGGGAAGGTGTTCAAAAAGTTATATGAATATTTTATTGCAGGTGAAATTGAAATCCAGTTAATAAACGACGACTTATGGATCGAAAGACCGTCTCTTTGGCCACTAGCCACAATACTTATTTGTTTGGTGAATGCCTATTATCATAATAAATCATTAAGCATTCTATGAGCATGCTTCTATTTTATTTTTATAGATACCTATTACCTCGCGGCAACAAAAGCAATGGTGATCCGTTAAAAGCATACTTGGACTATTATTATTTGAAAAATCTTCAAGATTATATTTTTGAAAAGAAATAAGAAAGAAAGGAAAAATAAGCATTGTTTTTGCCTAGTTACTTTTGCGATACGTACTGAACTATTGAATATGCCTGAAACAGGTGACCAGTATTGTTTACAACCTATAGCCTTCATCCACTCAATGACAGAAGCCTGCAACTCTGGGGGTCCGGCGCAGCTTGCTCAAATGCGCAAGCGCCCAAGCTGAGCTCGCTTAGCAATGCGCCGAAGATTGAGCACCTAATTTATCAATGACAATACGTTTTTTTAAGTAATAGGACACGGATGACGTATTTTTCCTAACTAGTGCGCAAAAACGAACTTTGTGCACGCTTCGCGCACGGCAATTTCTCTTTTTGACGCACTTGTTATGAAAAAAATCGTCCCTAACACGTGCAAAAACTTTTTTTTAGCTCGGGTGATTGTCGCCCTCGTTTCACTCGGGCTCCAACTTTCACCCTCGCCGAAAAAAAGTTTTCCCGCACTAGTTAGGAAATGTACTATTATGCGGTGTATTACGCAATCATAAATCTTAATGTAATTAGAGCAATTCTTCTTAGTTATTTTAACTTATCGGACATAATATTTTTAGGGCACCTTAAATTATTGATGATAGCTGATGTGCATTGTATTTAATGAAACACTAGACTTCGTGATGAAAAGCATCATAGTGCCATCGGACTGCGAGGTAACACGACCAAAGGGAGAGATTAGTTCTCCTTTAGGTAGTGTTTCTAATACATTTAATTACTTATTTATACATAAAATGATTACGTCAAGAGTTGTGAAACCTATTGGCATTTAAATCATAGGTAAGTAGGTACCTACATATAATAGTTTTCATTAGTTGTACATAGTACGTAATTTACGCGTAGCTACATTTTGGCGATTACAATTTTTAAAAATATCTATTCAAAATAATGATGTGTAGACTACTGTAGAGTGTACCGACCTACTGTAAAAATGAAATATTCGTAGGTATAGATAAGGTTTATTCGCAAACGATACGAGAAGTTTGACTTAAGTTTATTATTTGCTGCAGTTATAGGCTATTTCTCGCGTGAGATAATTATGTAAGTAGACTAAGGGATTGAAGTGTCACTGACCATTATTTTATAAAAGATTGATGATGGGCAGCAGCGTCATCAATGTCATCAAGTGGACACATTACTGCGATCGCCAATCCGCTTGCCCAGCGTGGCGATTATGGGCATTTACTTCCTAATGTTTGTAAATGACGGTTGTATATATCTACCCCACCAAATCTATATCTATAGGTATAGGTACTACTACATACCTAAATATTAGATAGGTACCTAAGTCCCTACCAAAAATACATTCCATTATAAGTATTTGGAATCAATTTATCATCTGTTGGTCAGTGAGCGACATAAAATAGCCTGTAATCGATGTTTGTCGTGACTGGGCCGTGTTAAGCCGACAGTCATCAATGTCAACTCGTAGTTTTTAGCTTAGCAGTTAATCCATCATGTTCTTACTATTTTCAAAAATAACTTACGACCAATTGTACAGTTTTCTTCCATCACCTCCACAAGATGACCGTCATGCAAGCCTAGAATTTTATTACAACGTAAGGACTGTTCATTTTATTAAGCGGACACGCTTAATTTCTATTATATATCGGTTTTAAAATCGATTGATAAACAGTTTACAGCCATGAAATTAGCAAATCCATCTTTTTCAATTGCTATAAATATATTAGCATTTCAAGGTTCCATTATTATATCTGATAAAACATATTCATTTTTATAATCGTAAATTGATGCTGCACAATGGTGTACAGAACAACATTCACTGTGAAAGATTGCAAATATCTAACAATTTTCAAGTCGACGTTATACTATATCATAAAACAATTTACAGAGTGTCATGTGCTTGAAGATTCACCGAACTCTAAACACAGAAATCTTAGATGCTTACCTTAAAATTGGCTATTGAATTAAGCTATTGAAGCCACAAAACCGTTATTTTTTGTTCTGTGATTGAAGCTCAATTAAGGCTTGTGATGTGGGTACCAGGCGACGATATATATAATAGATAGATACATAATAGATACTTAAATACATATACAACGATGACCAAGGAACAAATATTTGTGATAAATAAATACACAAATAATGCCATCGCCGGGATTCGAACGGAAAATAACTGAACAAGTGTATTGCAACCTTTATTACAACCTAAGGCCGCTTGTAGACTTCCGTTATTTTCACCGGACGACGGTCCGTTTTTTTGCCGGACTTGTGGTGGTGTATGGTTCACTGTGAGTGTGTGTACGCGCACCGGACACAAAATTACTTATCTACAAGGGTATCCGTTTATAGACCGGACAGTCGTTCGGTGAAAATAACGGAAGTCTACAACCGGCCTTATGTTTGTTATTTTGACATTCTTAAGGTTCTCTCACACTTGCCATTATTATGTATGAAAACGAAAAAAAAATTGTTACTAAATTAACAAAAGCCGATATACCAGGCAACTTCTATTGATGTCCCAAGTAACCTGTCACAAAACACCCTGTATACGACATAAAATGAATAGGGTAAATCCACAAGACTGTAACGAGAGTTAGCAATTCAAAAGAATTGTTACAAAAGTATGTTCTTATATTAATTAAGTACATTTAAGGGTCCACATAATATCTACCTACAGGGCTAGGCTAGACGTACGGAAACTTAACTTTGATTAATTAATTTTAAAACATACGAAATAATTGGGAACTCTCGTTACAGTCTTGTGGATTTACCCAATAGATGGCAGTCAAACGTGCAAAATATCCATATCACATTAAGTATTTAGTTGACGAAGCCGTGTGGTAACGGCAGTAAGAATATATTTGTCACCACCCCAACTCCTCCTGCGGGTGTCGTAAGAGTCGACTAAGGGATTGAAGTGTCGCTGACCTTATTTGATAAAAGATTGATGATGGGCAGCAGCGTCATCATAGTGGACACTACTGCGATCGCCAATCCGCTTGCCCAGCGTGGCGATTATGGGCATTTACGTCCTAATGCGTATATACGCATAGTTAATACAATAATAATAATAATGTTTATTTTGAAGAATAATAAATAAATCAGTACAATGTCCTTACGCTACTTGTAACATGGAATTGTTTGTCGGATGTTCGTTTGCTTAGTGGTTCGAGTGCCCAAACTAGGTAACCCTGTATCTCAGGATCCGTTCCTCCTCGCAATCGAGCATTTCCGATGCAGTCTATACAGTTTGCATGAGTAGCCAAAGGGGCACTAACTTAAATTACTCTTCCAGCCCATAAACTAGCATAGCTGTGTTTTATGGGCCGGTTTTACTAAGCCTAATCCTATTTTAATAACTTATACTAATTAATGCTCTTACCCCCAGTTTTAAAACTTATTTGTGTAGTGTAGTGTGCTTGTGGATTATGATGTGCAGAATATTTAGATTGTAGGTGTGTTTATAAGTAAGTAATGTAATTGGACCTGTAAGTATGGGCGCCAGAACTTCGATAAAAGGTATTGTCAAAAATTTATTGTCTTTCGCCGATTAATATTTTTTCGGTGTTCTCATAGTTGAGGTTTTGTAACCATTTTTTTACCATATTTTTACACTTGAAGTATGTTACGGGATAGATATTGAGTTGTTTGTTTGCAGAATTATAAAGACGTATGCTTGTGTGGCGGTAATGGCGAGCTGCAAAAGAGGTTCTGTATTTTTCTACTCGGCATACTTTGTGGTTTCTACGCCTTTGATTAATTATGTTTTCTCCATTATATGGCGTTTCTTTGTGTTTATGGAGTATAGTGTGCTGAATAAAAGTTTGTCTTATCGTCAGTACCTCGGCGTCCTGGTATAACTGCGTGGTCGAATATCTAAAATCTTTTTTCAGCATAACTTTTAGAACGGCTCTTTGAGCACGTTCAAGCTTGAGTAGGGACGTTTTGTGTGCACCGCCCCAGATGGTGATGCAGTAAGTGAAAAGGGAGTGGCACATCGCGTAGTAGACGGTTTTAAGGGTCATTTGGTCGGCTGATTTCCTTAGATTTTTAAATATATATATAAGTTTTCTAATTCGCGGTGTTAAAGATTCAATATGTTTGTGCCAGTTTAGTCTATCGTCTATATAAACACCCAGGTATTTTATAGTACTAGCTCTGGACAGGCACAAGCAAGTGCAGTTTGGGGACGGATTTACGCAATTATGAGCTTTGAGGAAGTATGTGTTCATCGGAGGTTGGAGATGTTATTTTAAGGCAAAAGTAATGAAATGGGATTTGACGACATTGAGTGTTAGATAGTTGTTAGCGAGCCACGACATTACGACACTTAGAGCGAGTTCTGCGTGGATGCGTGTTGATTCCCAATCCTTACCTGTTATAATGAGTGCTGTATCATCAGCGTAGCTGAAGATATTGCAGTTTGGAAGCTCAAGTTTGCAAAGCCCGTTAACATAAATTTGGAAGAGAGTGGGTCCCAGGACGCTGCCCTGAGGTATTCCGTAACGGAGGATTTCATCCATACTAGTGACATTATCTACTTTAACCGATTGACTGCGATTTGTTAAATAGTCTTTGAAAATTTTGAGGGATAGACCTCTAACACCGATGGACTCCATTTTTTGCATTAACTTTGGAATAGATATCGAGTCAAATGCCTTTGAGAGGTCTAAAAATATTCCAAGTGATTTTTCTTTTTTATCGAGGCAATTGACTATGATATCACTGAGATCCATGACAGCATCCTCCGTACATTTCCCTCTCCTAAAGCCATATTGGTTTTTTGCAAGGAGTCCTTGGGATTCTAAAAAGTTTATAAGACGAGTATTTAAAATTCTTTCTAGTACTTTGGACAGTGTAGTTAGTACAGATATTGGTCTGTAGTTAGTGAGACATTTTTTATCACCAGATTTGTAAATTGGATGCACTATAGCCTTTTTAAAGGCATTTGGGAAAACGCCTGTAGATATTGCCAAATTACATATGTGTGTTAGAATTGGTACAATGATGTGACGGATACTCTTTAGGATCTTAGAGGATATACCGTCCCATCCTGTAGCACAGTCACAGCGTAAACTGCTCAGCAATGTATTTATTTCTTCTTCGCATGTGCTAAAGAGTACTAAAGAATTTGGTGATGTCGGTATCGTTAGGTAATCTGGGTTTAGATTGCAGGGTTTTATTTTAGCTGCCAGTTCTTGTCCAATGTTTACAAAATGTTGGTTAACCATATTAAGTGATTGCTTTGGGTCCGATGAAAAATTAAATAGTTCCTGGGGTATGTGTTTGTTTGAATTTGTGTGTGTGATGTTTTTAATCGCGTTCCATAATTCCTTTGGGTTGGATTTTGCTTTGTGTAATGTTTCTGTGTCGTGTTTTCTTTTTAAATGTTTTAACAAGTCGTTGCAGTAATTTCTGTATCTTTTGTACGTTAACTCTAAAATCAAGTTCTCAGGAGATTTTCGCGCTTTCTGATGTAATCGGTCCCGATTCCGTATACAGCGCAATAAACCTGGAGTTATCCAGGGTTTAATTGTTCTTTTCCGGCGCGGTATTATTATAATGCGGGTATGTCGGCAGATTAGTGTGGTGAGCGCTGAAATTAACATTTCGGTTGCTTCATTTGCATCCTGTACTTGTATTACGGGTGAAAAATCATAGGATTCGATATCAGTCAAGAAAGCAGGATAGTCAAGTCGCCGTATTTGGTTGAGGCTGTGTCTTAGTATTGCGCTTGTATTATTTATTGATATAAGGACAGGTGCATGGTCTGTGACGTAAGTCTCTAGGACTACTGTAGTCGATTTTTGATTTGATTTTAATATGACATGGTCCAGACAGTTATCTAAACGAGTTGGGAAGTAGTGACCACTGACCAGGCATTAATCCGTGAGATGCAATTAGATTTAAATATGTGTCTGAGTGCCGGCCTGTATTGCCTAGTTTAACATCTATATTAATGTCACCTAGTAAAATGATAGTTTTGAAGCTAGATAAGGAGGTCAGTATACTATTAAGGCTGGAGATAAAATTGTCTGGATTCTGGAAACATGGTGGGCGATAAATTCCAATAATCACAATATCGAGATTTATTTTACAGATTATACAATTTGCGTCTTTAAAAGTTGGTTCGGACACGGAGCATTTCAACTCATTTTTCATATATAGAACGAGGCCGTCATTTTGATTAAGTTGATTTTTCGTGTTGAATGTTGTATAGCCGACTATAGGCGGGATATGTAGAGTTTTGCTAAGCCAGCATTCGGAAAGAAGAATTATGTCACATTCCACTTTAATTCGTGTTAGTAATACTTTTAAGCCATCAATGTTTTTATTAATACTGCGGATATTTAAATGTAGTGTATTTAATGTTTTATTATTCGAGGTAACGTATTTTGAGCACTGTTCTGGCGGACAGGTATGCGAGTCCATTTCGCCAATCGCCTCAAGATCCGAGGCAATACTGTTGAAATGTAATAAGTTTGCCATTTTAATAATCAACTGTAAGCATCACCACAGTGGTGATTACGTAGATAGGACTTGGAATAATGATTGGCGTTTTTGGCTCGCACATAAACCAGATCGGTGCTGTTAGGATACAATAAAAATGTTGAATTTGGTATTTTAGTAAAAGACCTGCAATAGTTGCTAAAACACGACGTTTGAATTGATGCGACAGTTATATGATAGATGTATTTATATGTGTGTATATATGTATATATGTGTATAAGTGTTGTTGTGTATATGTGTACGGTGTATAGTGTAGTTGTTTTAAACAGGTATAGAGACTTACAAGGAATATAACACTTAATCTTAGTTACTACATTATTAATTATAAGTTTTTTATACGCTAAGCACTTCACCAGCAATAGTCAGTCACTTGTTGCAATTTGTAAAAGGTCATCCTCAGAATTTATTTTAATATATTTTGTGTTTTCCATTTTACGGATTAGCACTGAGCCTTTGCTAGCACAGCAGTGAACGTATCCTTTATCTCTTGTAAGTTGACGAGCTTCAAATAACAATTTTCGGGTTTTTTGTGTTAGCGCCTCGGATACATATACTGGGTTACTAGATTGTTCTAATTTTAGGTGTACGGTGTTTAATTTGTTCTGGTTCGGTTTACCTTTATTAAAGCGCTTAACTGCCTCCAATACTTTTTCTTTCTTGATAACGGATGTGAATTCCGTAAAAATCAATTTTCGGTTTTCTTTCTGAATTTTCTTGCTGTAGATGTCTTTGATATCAGAATCTAATATGTTTTCATTTATTATTTGCCCAAATGTTTTCATAATTTCACATAGATCTTCTTTTGTGTCATAGTTTTTTCCTTTGGTTAATTGAAACGGCAAGTTTTTGAGTTCTATGGCTGGTTCCTTAATTTTCCTATCTAGTGTCTCAATTTTTTCTTCCAATTCTCGGATAAATTGCTTATCTTTTGTCCGCTCGAGTTCCATATCTCTTAGTTTTTGCAGCATGTCATCGTATTTGTTAGACAACAGGTTAACATTCTGTGAGATGTCTCCGTTTTGTTGCTCAATTCTGGAAACCGTAACTTGTAGATCTTTGAATCTGGTTGCCTGCTCCTGAGAGTGTGATGCAAACATGGATCGCATTTGCTCCATAATGGATTCCATGTGGGCAGAGCTATTGTCCTCGTAGCATTTACGCTTAAAACGCAACGTGACGTTTGCCGTATCGTCCAACTCACCCATGATCCGCAGGTCCGGGGCCGAGTCATGTTTTTGCTGAGCTTTTGGACTTTGAGTCGATAAAAAGTTCGGTTGTATGCTCGATTCCGCTCCAGTTTGTGAGGGGGTTCCTTGGTTAGCCGCTGCCACGGCAGCGGGTTTCTTTGGATTCGGCGGGGAATGCTGTACACCAGCCATGTTCATATCACTTGTTACTTGCAGCAACATTTCCAAGTTTGACTGTATTCACTAATGCGCGCGGTTTTAATCGAGTTGTGAGTTCTATTCGAGCACTGTGGATAAGTACCAGAATTTCATGAACATTAGAAGCTGGTTTAAATACTTGTCGATGTGACAGGTCAAAGAAACTGGTCGTAGAAGTGAGTATGTCATACAACTGGGCCTTCCGTCCAGCTTAATTAGAGCTCTGCGCCGTAAGCCGCGATGGTCTTGACAATTTTATTGTTGTCTCTTTTTATCACGTCCAAGCCACCCAGGGTCATAGACATATAAAATTGATAGACCGAGTCTATTTTATCTGTGGGTGACGCCGGCAATGCCTGTCAACGATCTTTGTTTGTGTATACTAGTGCACCTAAACCGCAAATAGTAAAAGTGATTAAAATAAAGCTTTTCATGTATATTTCTGTTCGATAAGTGCACGGAATGTGATAAAAGTGATGATTTGTGTGGTTCCAGGGTGTAAAAACCGCCAGGGTTACCTGAATGAACAAAATAAAGACATTACGTTTCACCGGCAATTTAGTTTTGACTTGAATTTTAAGATTTCGAACCTTATTAAGGTAAAAGTAACTGAAAATCTTATTCAATATTTGTTGTCGGATACATATGTGTAGTTTTGTGATTAAACCATTTGTATTTACATTCGTAATGTAATTATAAATAGTGGCATTCAAACATTTGTATCGCATAGTGTGGTACTTAAGAGACCGATCGTGATATCGATAAATGTATTGATAGTCAACTCAAAAATGAATCGATGTTTTTAATGTCCAACAGGTTTCCACTGAACACTGAACAAAGGCTATTATGGGTCAAAAATATCAAAAAGGCAGACGACTGGTACCCTAAAGAGTATTCAAAAATATGCTCCGCACAATTTTAAGCTATTGTTTCAGGCAAGGGTACGCGAATAAGTGATTACATTCTGACGTACTACCCACCATATTTGGTAATCATCCAATGTCATGTCAACCAGCAAGTAAATTAAATTTAGTTTAATAATGACCCTCATGTGATACTTGTGTAGACTGATTAATTTAATTATAAAGAAGCCATCATACCAAAATTGTTAGGTATGCTTTAAGGAATGATAAGTCCATAAAACATGTTATAATGAGAGTTTTCTGAAATCACCAGGGCAGGAGCAGGTCCAGAAACTTGTCTAAATTCTATGTTTATAGTTTCTGGTTTAAATATTTTGTATGAGTTAAAAAAAATACATAAAAAAATTTAAACTTTATTTAAAAAAAAAAAAAAAAAACATTTACTTAGTCTTTCTTTGGGGCTAGATAATTGTGTTTCTTAGCGGGACCTTACGGCTAAGTGGCGCCAACTAGTGGCATACGTTTTAAGAAACCCTCATTATGACATTTTAATTAAAGAAAATATTTCGTTAACTTTGTGATTTTATTTTTATCCTAAAATGTAGATTTTGAAATCACGATCGAAGAAGATCGTGATTTTGAGTAGGAAATAAGGTTTATTCCTACTGTATTCGCTACCTAATTTGGTTAAAATATTATTATTGACGATAAAAGTATACGATTGAAGACTGGACATCACTAATAGTAATGACATTTTATCTAGTCAGGTTGGTAGCATTGTTCAAGAAAATGGAGTCGTTGATGGAGTTCACGACCAAGTAGAGCTACTTTATTTGTCTCTTTTTCCTTATGGAATACGTCTTGAGATGGGGTGAAGGATGACAATAGTTTGTTCATGTATGTCTTAATACACGGAATCTTCCCTATATTTTATCTGTGCCCAGGGTAGTGTCAGCCGGTGTAGATCCGACGTTATTTCATTCACACTCACCAGTTTTAGCGCGATCTACTGTCAGCGTATGCACTCTCCGGGTACTAGGGCCGCATAAGCAATGCAATGAACGCTCGTTGCAATGTATTAACTCTTAACTCCTTTGTTCTGATGCACTCCTATTTTTGCACCGCAATTATTTTACTTTAAAATTACTATTTATTTTATTATTTAACTTACTACGGGTTCAGATACGTGTACACACTGAGACGGTCGCGGGGGAAGAGGAGATAGGAGGATAATAGGAGAGGCCTACGTCCAGCAGTCGACTATCTTAGGCTGATGATGATGATTTAGTTGATGGAGGTGCGGTGGAGTGGAATGTGCCGGAATTGTACGTGTGGCGGCGACGAGCGAGCACCGAACCGTAAATTTCGAGGATTTGTCTCCTTCACTCTAATGACGCCTTCGTTGGAGTGACAGAGAAAAATCCTCGAATTTTATGAACTTCGATTTTCGCGGTAGTAGGCCAGCTCCGTCGTCGACCGCCGTCCATTTATTTTTCTGTTCCCAAGGGTGCGATTTTTAAATTTCACCAGTGACTTCATCATCAGCCTATGTTAGTCCACTGCTGGACGTGTAGGCCTCTCCTATTGACTATGCGTATAGACGCATTAGGAGGTTAATTGGTACTAGGCGACGATATATATTTATATAATAGATAGATACATATAGATACTTAAATACATAGACAGCCATGACCAAGGAACAAATATTTGTGATAAATAAATACACAAATAATGCCCTCGCCGGGATTCGAATCCGGAACCTCCAGCTTCGTAGGCAGGGTCACTACCAACTAGGCTACGGAAGATGACAAAAAATGGAGGCTGTCTCTTAGATCTCGCAGACTATAATGGGCAATTTCTCCGAGCGTTTCAACCGCCGTGACTTCGGTGGTAGCCTTATCACACGAATCCTGTGAGATGCAAAAACTTTTGGATATATTGGTAGACATAGTTGACAACTACCAAATAAACTATCCCTCTATAACTACGAGGGCTGGGTGGACAAACACGATAAGTCGAGCAAAACGGGTTTTTAAAAACTAAGGCATTGAAGTGAGGTTGTGATTTCAATGAAAAAATATCTCTCGACTTATCGGGTTTGACCATGCAACTCTCGATATATCCAAAAAAATTATGAAATACCCGCCGAAGTCGGGTTATAATGTTGCCATCGAAGTCGCAACGGTTGGAACGTTCGGAGAAATACCCTAATTAATCTAATGATAGTTAATTAATTTAATGACGTACTAAAGGACGTCACTTCCAAAAATCGGATTTATCGTCATCAGAAGTGGGATATAGAATCCATGTAGTAAAAGTATCCGAAAGCAAAGTTTATTACACGGTCACACACCATTCTCTAGTTTAGGTGCGATATAGCGACATCTAGTATTAATCTATATAAACTAAACTCAACCCGCAGTGAGCCCTACCACAAACGAAGACGATTCAAAAGAGTTTGTTGCTATTCCAATTTGAATAAATAATTATTTGACTTTGACTTAGAAGTGTTGCTTCTCTCTCGCCCATGTAAATTCGTACTTATTTATTCTTAAAACCATTACTTTAGAGACATTGTTTTCTAAAATAAATAAATTCCAAGTTCTAGTAATTTTCTTCAGAACCAGTTACTTTGCGCCCATTTTTAAGAGGTCAATCTTCAGTTCGGCAACCGTTTTCTAATCGTAATTCATTACCATACCTGGGATAACTGGGGGCAGGGTGTTTCTATCATTTCGTGCAAATTGGGAGAATTTGGGAGAATTTTTATTTTCATTTTTTTGTTGTGGCAATGGTAAGACTTACGAAAAAGAAACATTAATCTATAATACATTTTCAATTGTACGCAAAATTGACCGATTTATGAACAAAAGATTTTTCCAAAAGAAATGGTAATGACGTATACTGGGTGACATCGGAGTCGTGATCCAAACTGTGAGAAACGTGTTAAGATGGTCATTCTCAACAAGGTTTCCCATGGAACAAATATGAATATCGCGAAAAAAAAAACTTGATTTCATACCGAACGGTGCGGAAGTGTTCATAACTTCCAGTCTCGTTTCATAATTATGTAAACACATTTGGAAAGGATTAGTATGGAGAAATGTATACATATTAATGAACTCGAACTTTATTAGTCTTAAAAAAAGTATGTTTTTTCATATAGGTCCCATAGAGAACATTGTTTAGGAAGACCACCTTAACACGTTTCTTACAGTTTGGATCACGACCCCGATGTCACCCAGTAGAATATGGGAATGAAAATGCGATGTTGGTAATGATAGGTCAAAAAAAGAAATAACGTAGTCGAAAGTTTAAGTTTGAATTTTGAGATCTTTTAATGAATAACTTGTTATATTTGGAATATACCTACTGAAAATGTAGTTTTGAATTACTTTCAACAGTCAGGTGCATGATAAAAAACGAGAATGGTAATTAACATAAGATGGTGGCAAGAATTTAATACTGAAATTCATTACCATATTTTTAGTTCATTACCATTCTCTTTAGTATGTTAACAGTAAACTACGGTAATGACAAGAATGGTAATGACTTTTCCTTACCTTTTGTAGATTAACTCTTTAAAAATAAATGCAATTGCAGGTCCATTCATTCACTAAGCATTCGAATAGAATATTCATTATTTAAGTATTCACAGTTCAATAAAACACTTAAAAATTAAAATCAAAACAGTGCAAATGGTAATGGAAAAAAACTGTACCAAATCCAAATCTCCGCCGCGATATATTTTTTCATAAAAAAATGGCACACGTCCGTCTTGTTCACTGTTTACTAGCCGACTGAGGTGGGGATCGCGGACAGAGGGGACTTCGTATAGAATAACATTTGCAATGCCTACTGGCCAATTCCGTTGTTGCAAACTATATATATGGTAATGAAATTATTTTCTTGACAAAAAGATTTTGCTGCAGTGGATTTAAATATTCAGTGTTAAAACTGTTAAACCACTAAACTTTCATTCCCTTATAAATACTTCATCTAAATTAAGTGGTTGAATCAAAGTAGTACATGTAATAGTTATGAAATTGGCTCTCAAATCTGTAAATCTAGGTTCTGACCGGTGATGGTAATGAGTTTTTAGCATGTTTATATTTTATTTATATATTTTATGTTGCAATAATAGAATTAATTTTAGATGCTAAGTATACCTATGAACCTCACGCAACATATAAAAAATATTTGAAATGAATTTAGGAGTTAGTTTATTTTTTATTTCAGCAAACATATGATTTTCACGAAATGATAGAAACACCCGGCAAGTTATAGGGATTTGATATCGATTAAAAAGATGTCGATATAATTATAATAAAAGATGTGCTTATTGAACATTCTCGATTACAGTACAGAGGTTCGATGTCATATCTGATATCGGGCTTCTTGTATGCAGATGTCATTTTAATTAAAATGACAATTTAAATATTGATATTTTAATATTAATTGTATATTTTAAAATAAACGCGTAACTACCCGTTTTAAATTATTTTTTATTTTAATGGAAGAGTAAGTACCTAATATTTATTTATGCCGAATAACATTTTGATGTTGTCATTCACAGTAACATCGATGTATTTTTAGTCGATAAAATATTTTGCTACATCACTTTCGTATAAATGCCCCGAGTTATCCCAGGTATGTTCATTACAAAATCAATAAACTTCCAAATACAGTAGAATTTCGATATTTTACATGCAGTGCCTATGAATCTGTCAGCTGTTTGGACCTCATGCCTACGTAGCGCCGCATGTTTTTCAGGTTTCACACTAGATGTCGCTGTTTCATGTTTAAACTAGTGAACAGTGTTTGACAATGACAATGTAAGAAACTTGGATTTCGAATATCGGTTGGCGTAAATGGGTCCTAACCCACTTCCTCTAATTTAGAGTTTCTCGTTTTGGAAATGACGCATTTCAAAACGTCATTAATGAGGATTTTGATACTTTTCACCACACTGCTCGTAAACACGCTGTTTGTCCCTCAATTTCAGAGCGCAAAACTGTGTTTTATTCTCTAGAGGTTAAAGTAATATTTTTTTAATCTTCTGGCTAGACTAAAGCAATAACTTATACGGCCTACAAATGACGTACTGACATTTCTATTACTCGCTAGGGAATTTCACTTTTCTATTACTCCCGCTACGCGCGCAAGCAATGGCGCGCTTAGATAGCAAGTGTGATGAAAACATAATTTAACCGGTTTGGTCAGTATAAAATAAAGTTACCTCGAAGATAATGAAAAACATTAAGGTGCATTCAGACCAAACGAGCATACGCTATTCTATCCCCCACTCTACGAAATCAACGAATCACGTTTTGTGTAACGATCGAATTTCGTAGAGTGGGGGGATAGAATAGCGAATGCTCGCTTGGTCTGAATGCACCTTTACCCATGGCCCTCTAAATATTTGGACAAGCGTGTTATGTTATTAAAAAGACGTAAGAACGTATGATGTCATCGCAAGCTGTCTTCGGTACGGAGTGTCGTTCATCCGCAACGGACAACGTGTCCTTTCGCGTTTTCTCCAAGGAGGCCATGCACATGCACATGCACAATGTCGCATGTAGAGCGAAACTAACCATCTGCAATCCGCCACCTCAATATCATCCTTCATAAGAAGGATAGAAGAGCTAGATTGGGGTAAAAGAAAAGTATAATAAGACCTTTATAATAATAATGGCAGCTGCACTACTCTTCCAACCGCTTACATAGTAACCTAGAAAAACCAGTGTAAACTCAGATCTGAATCTCTGTCACAGCGACACGTAATCAGAGACTTTTCCTTATACTGGTTATAGAGGGGAATGCATGCAATCGGCAAGCGATTGTATTAACCCTCAGTTAAGGCGACCGGTACGAACTTCACGTAGTTAAGTCAGTCACTAGGGGACCCGCGTGGAGACGGCACGTGTTCCAAATCGACATTTAACTTTACAAACTTTAAAACTATATACAATTAACCGAACCTAACCTGTGATAAAAAAAAACAATAGTGCTGAAACTGTGCAATATTATATCGGATTAAAGCCATTTAAAGCTTGGATTTGTGTTGTATATGTAAGTATGTATATCGATTTTCTTTACTGTGTTTATTTCTTCGAGTTAGCAACGTAGGGGGTATGTGCGAGTATGTATATTAGTAAGATTGTTTCTCTGATTGGGGTTATGAGAATGCTTGGGTCGCAAGTCGCAATTCCGTTAAGTTGTGCGATAGTTTTTTCAACTCGTCTGACTGCCTGATACGCGTCGAGCCGGTAAGAGCATATTAATTTCTCTTACATGAATATGTATAAATAGTCGTTCTGCTTTGTCGTCTGTTCTGTTGGTAAGTTATGTCCTCGTTTTAACCGCAAACACAAACAGGAAACATTTGAAATTGCACGTTAGTGATAAGTTAGTCTGTGGTGTGTCTGTTCAGAGTGTGAATATATAGGTAGATATATTCAATAAATACTGGTTTAGCTTCGACTGCAGGTTTAACCAACCATGCTACGCTCCGGAGTATTTACGAACTCGTTACTTCTAGCTAATGAGTTGTTTGATATAGATTCTCTTATCAGAAAGCCGTTGTGTTTAACAAGTGTAATTTTCGTTGCTATAACATTATACGACATAACATTGTCGTAGTAAGCAGCTATAGCAGCCTACGGATGCCTACAGCTTCAGCAGTCACTTCGGCTTAATAGGAAAAATCCAAAGAAAAATAGGAAGATTAACTGTGTCGAGAGTAAAAGGAACAAACACTTCGATAAGTTCCGTCGTAGATCCCACGTCATAGAAACAGTACATTTTTTGAGAGCTGGTAAATTTAGCAAGGGGTATATTTTGGTATATACCAGTGTGTTAGACACTGGTATAGTTACCTGTGAAAAGCAGTTATTACATGAACATACGTACCGTAATCTTGGTATTAGCTTAGGAGACTCATATTCTATTCATAATTCAATGAAATCTAGCACAATAACTATGAGTTGAGTAGTTATAAGGAAACATTTGCCTGAGACGCGCACAGACTCCGACCACAGCCTTGTAGATATTTGTCGACAGCTTAACCACATACCGGACCACGGCAACTAATACTCTTGTGCAAATTCAATGATAATCTAACTCGACTAAACTCGAAGAAAAAACAATTTACCAATATAACTACTAACATAATCAATAGACGTAGACTGTACAGCCTGCGGGACCATTTATCTTCAACTATATGGGTTTCAAAATTGTATCATTTATACAATATGTACCTAGTTAGACATGCGCGGATGGCATAAACTAACTATGGTTAGGAAAATTTTGGTTTTGGGTAACATACGTGGTACAGTTACGTGACAATGCAAATGTTTACCTGTTGACATGTAAAATATTAAGCACATCTGTTACGACATTGTGTAAAATATTACTTTTTACCAATAAACAATCTATCTGCGTCAGCCTCTATTAGCCTATTTGGTAGTGACCCTGCCGAAATATATAATATGTATTCCGTTGTCGTGGATGTCTGATGTATTTAGGTACCTATATGTATTTATATTATATCGTAGCTTGGTACCCACATCATAAGCCTACCCTACCCTGGAACCAGGTTGATTTGTGTAAGATGTACCAAAATATTTATTTATTTATTTAGCTACTTGATTTCATAATTCGATTATATTTCATGGTACATTTGTAAATACATAAGATCGATAGGTTTTTAAAAAACGAGTACTATAGACCCCTGACTAGGCGATTGCCCCCCCTCCAAAATTAAACTGTATTGGCCACCGATTCCGAGCGTTTAAAATAAAAATGATCGCCACCAGATGAATCTAATGAAATCGGCTTTCTACTTACCTGTATCGAAAATAGCTCTATTCTATAAGAGCTATTTTTGCCGTTCTGTAGTTATGCTAAAGTTACCCCAACGCATCCATTTGTTTTAATGCGCACAGAATATTTATACCAATACCAATGACCGAGACGTCTGCATTAACACATCTACTGAAAAAACAATTCAAACAGCTTACAACTGAATGCCAGCTAGCCTACTTTCAATATGCTAATAAAATAAAGATGGCGAACGAAAATCCTATTTAATATTATCTTACAATTACATGACGAGTAGTAGAATAGTTAATAGGTATTTCGTAATATGTACATAGGTTCATGTCATAAAAATGGATCTAACTATTGTGAGTTAATATTAGGTATGATTGAATAATATTCGGTATTATATTGTAGACGTATAATAAGGATATCCTCTGTCCCAAGCGTGTCTCGGTTGTCAAGCTGGGATCACGATCTGGGTAGTGACAACGAACATACTAAATGTTCTAATGAATGGGTACTCTATAGAGCTTAGTAACTTTTTGGGCAATATGGTTTACGGCATTTTAGAATTTATTAGTTGATGATAACTCTTCTGTAAAAAAATCTTTTATTTATAATGATTTTCAGGTATTTTTACCAGAATACTATTATTATAATAGACTGACATGGAAGACAGAGTCTTGACTCTTGAGATAACAGCGCCCCTACCGCGAACTTCGAAACCATTTTTTTTGGATTTTTCTCTCTCACTCTTATGGTGCCTTCATTGGAGTAAAAAAGAAGAATGATTTTCCAATTTCGAAGTTTGCGGTACTATCTTCTAGTACCAATCGACCAATTACTATCTTCTAACTTTATCATGTTTACTTCAACATCAATGTGGTCTGGTTAATTTCGTGCCTATAATATATAGATAATTAATATTATAATAATGCGGAGAGTTAACTAGTTAGTTAATAATTGTAGTAGGTACTTATTAATTGGTTACCTTCATACTAAGACAACAAAATACGCAATATAAAATACTAGTGATGGGCATATTGGGCATGATGAATTGATGACTATTCGAATTTCGAATACATATGATCGATTTTCACTTCGTCAACGAAATGGAAACAGCACCTAGTTTATCTTATCAAAAGGTACTTATTTACGTATGGTAGACTTTTACGTATTAGGTATGTAGGTAATACATCTTCATATGATGTATAAATGATCTGTAGGTACTTAAGTACCAAGTCTTTGTAGAGGCCTAATTCCAGCAGTGGACGTATTGAAAGCATCAATGTTGCTTTTCATGAAACTTCACGTAATACTTACATACCAGATTCAGATTTATGTTTTACGCAATTAGTGTCATATACGTAACAACGTCAACATGCTGTTGACAACAAATCATTTTGAGAATAGCTCAAGTTATCAATATTGATTTTTCCTCTCACCCCAAAGGCATCCCCCTTTTGTGGATAAAGGTAACATTAACCCCCGTGTGACTTTGTTTACACGGTAACTAAAAACAGAACGGCACGGTAACAAATAGAGTAAATTCCTGAGAAACTTTAGGAAGGCATGACAATACATAACTAAATAATGGATGATATTGCAATCGCTTCTTATTAATTTTCCTATTTTTACTGTATTTCATACTGGGCTATGGGATGATCCATTAATTACGTCACACCTCAAGGGGGAGGGAGGGGGTCCACAAAATGTGACATATCGTGAGGGGGGGGAGGGAAGAGTTTTATGTTTGTGACGTCACAATCCTCACATACATAAATACATGGACATCAAGAATAGAAAATCCAAAATCCTTGGACGGAGGAAGAATAAGTCAATTTTTTCTTCGTTAATTTGACAAACCCTTTTATGCAAATCCTAATAAAAAGTTACTTTCAAAGTGGTGTAATTTTTACCTTCTTAAACTAAAAATCTACATGTGACGTCACACTAAGAGGGGAGGATGTAGTTAATTGTGACGAAGTGTGACAAGGGGGGAGGGAGGGGTCAAAAAATCATAAAATTGGTGTGACGTAATTAATGGATGATCCCTATCAGCTGAACTCGTGTTGTTTTCCATTTTTTTCTTTTTTTTTTAAATAATCTATAAGATATCCTTTCCTATTCAATTTATTATAGCAGATTTCAAACTGACAAAGCAGGGATCGGATACCGGTTTTTGCTCCATACAAAAGAACGGTTCGAATTCCGTTCTTTTTCGTTCTTCGGTTTATATTTTTTTGGTTTATGGAGTAATTCAAAACTATGATGTTAATAGTTAATGTTAATGTTGAATACTACATAAAGAGTGTAAAACATTTTAAAATATTGAGCTATTTCGAGGTTTTTCTAAAAAACCGGTTCCGATCCCTGTGACAAAGTACTAATTATATTCAAATACAGTACCGTAAGGGCTTGTCCATTAATCACGTCATACGATTTTGGCCTATTTTAGACCCCCCCATCCCCCATGGTGATACTTGGTGATATTTTCAGGACCCCCCCCCCTAGCCAATATGACGTGTAATTTTTTTCCAACTTCAGTAATCCTTTTAATAACACTTCAGGTTCCGTACTTTATTAAGCACACGTAATGGAAAAAAACTTTTTTACAAACTACGAGGTAAATGTATGCGAAATTTCAAAACTCAGTTCAGGATTTGACATCTGGTTATGTTTTAAAAGAAGTATGCTGTTCAGCAGAGAGTAACAAAAAATTACACGTGATATGTCCCATGACCCCCCCTCCCCTATGGTGATAACTGGTGATTTTTTGTTGACCACCCCCCCCCCCCCCCTCCCCCTATATGGTATGACGTGATTAATGGACATTATGGACAAGCCCTAACTGTAACGCGAATTAGCATCTCAACGACACAAAATAGGTACCTAAGTGGTCTAAATGATTCCTCGCGATTTACCTAAAACTACAAATCGATGTACAGCAATCAATTCATGGAATATTCACCTTTCATACACTCTAAATACGGTTGTTTTTTCCATCAATTCTGTGTAGCAGATACGAGATTTCGTAAGTATACCGGCGAAATACTTATATATTCTGTGGAAATTCGTCAAGTGATATTCAAATGTATTCCTACTCCGCAAGCTGGTTAGTTGAACGGCGATGGTGACGGCTGCGAATCCTGTAGTCACGAAGAGGTCCTATTTTTTGCCGGGGTTATTGACCGCTGATTCATGGTAACTATTCAATGTGTGTAGGTACATTTCCTTTGGCAAACGTCAGTAAGTCATGCTAGGCCTTTGTGATTTGAGATTACAGCTCTTGAATATTATTTTTACATTTTACACCTTAATACGATTGGATGAGGTGCAAAACTATTTACTTCAGGTGGTTGATCTTATTTAGAGGCAAATAATAATTAAGTAATAAAAATAAACACGTAAACAATACCGCCTGTATTATCAATGTTTACAATATTACTTTAAACGTTGGTTGTAAATAGTAAGTATTATGCAAAGAACCAATATTGCAAAGTAATTTAAAGTTGAACATTGTCTTCGGCCCTCTTTTTGTATTTTTTTAAGACAGAATTTTCTGCTCTACACAATAGCGAGGAGGCTAAGACGCACGATTTTTTTTTTAAATTTGCCAGTTTATGGTAAACCACTGACACTTAAATTTATTAAAAGCTTGATTTTCAGCCGTGTCAGGCGCATGCGTGCTCGAAATTCGATAGTGTTTGTTTCGAAACCCTATTACGCTGACACGACACGCAAATAACTATAGGTATAAATGGTATAATGAGTACAAGGTGAAAAACTGTACAAAAAATAATGCAGCTACAAATTTACTGCAGACAGCTGTTTGGTCAGCTGGAGGCTACCACGATTTCTGAAGGTGCATTCAGACCAAACGAGCATTCGCTATATTCTATCCCCCACTCTACGAAATCAACGAATCACGTTTTGTGTAACGATCGAATTTCGTAGACTAGGGGGATAGAACAGCGAAAGGCAGCTAACTGTCTTTGTTACTCTAATATGAAAGAGTGACAGAGAGGGAAAACTACGATACGCTACTAAGCGTTAGCGATTGGCAGCTTGGCTAAGCATCCTGATCGCGTAAGTGTTAATGTTTTTAAACGTGGGTAGTATTCTTTCGTTCATGTAAAAATACTAGACTGGTTTAACGCCAAGGCGACTTCTGTCTTGGCAACAAGAAAATCGTCGAATGGAGCCCCGACAGGAATTAAAAATATTTAAAAATTTAATTTTCCTATAGATTTCCAATATCATTCTAAGACACGATGATAATAATATGTACGGCACAATAATGATGGCGATATTTTATAAAATCATCTTATGGTGCATTCTGACCAAACGAGCATTCGCTCATTCTATCCTCCACTCTATGAAATCAACGAATTTCGACGAATCACGTTTTGTATAACGAACGAATTTCGTAGAGTTGGGGATAGAATGCTCGTTTGGTCTAAATGCACCTTTATGGAATGGGTTTCTGAGTAACTTGAGCCCTTTTCTTCCATTAATAGAACATACTTATAGGTAACACGATTCCTACAATCCAAAGTATGACATATCAGTTAGCCATCTCTCCTTACATAACTTCTTTGTTTAAAATGATTTATTGACACACGGCTAATTCAACAATTAGGTAGGTACCTGATATTTAGGGAAACGGTGCGAAATCGGTGGTTTGGTTCATTATTATTATAATATTATAACTTAACAATATTTAATCAGAAATACAATCACACTAAAAAAAAGACCAACTCCACAATACTACTTATATGAATATGTAATTTTTTGTAATTGACCTAACCTAATACATAAAAATATAAGTTATTTCACAAAAAGGTATAATTTAACAATATTTGCTGTATCTTTCACAAACTTTTTAGTTTAATGTTGACTGCCTAAAATGTTTCACCTTCAAGCCTCCAAGAATAGATGTTATCTAACTACCCCCAACTGAAAGGTCGGCAACGCATGGGTGTCGCGGATATCCAAAAATTAAATCAGATCACTATTTTAAAAAATTGTAAATAAACAGTAGTAAAAGTTTGTGATAGAATTAAACAATTTACTTACATTGTACTTATGAATATACAAATTAATCAATTATTAATACTTAGCAGATAATCTTTAAAATTGTTGATTAGACTAAGTGTCTGCATAATACAATAACAATATTCTTATGAAATAAAGAGTTCATTCACGTTTTTTTTAATGCGCGACAGTAATTGCTACTGTCAGGTGATCCGTTTACTCGTTTGCCTCACATTCCAAAAATCTTTCGAGTAATTGGTATTTAATCTACTACACTATTAGGCAAGCAAAAACATACCTACTTCAATGAAAAGGTTATTGGTACTTTAAAATACTTGTTACTGTTGCGTAAAAATACCGTGTCAAATAATGACAAGGTTTTAGAGTTGAGTGTAATGTCTAAATTAGCAATAGTTATTTAACCTTTCCACAAGGACAACTCAGGCGCAATTATTATTGAAACGAAGAATTTAATAATCAAGTCTTTATGCAAATCATCGATTTGCGATTATTATAAAGATGTTTTATTGTATTTTAATTCGAAAGATGTGACAGCATTGGCCTTAAAGAATAATTTGCACTAAACAGAAAACCTTAAACAAGTAATTAAATTAACAACATAGGTGAACAATTAACTGTAGTAATGAAACTTTACAGTTAGCATTTTTAATGCCGTCAAATTGCATTAGGTAGTAAGATAGGGTAAGGGTAAGATGAAACGCTATTTTTAATGGGGTAAGTCAAAAAGCATACCGTCTGCTGGTGCCAGTAGGACGACTTTTTGTCTTACCCCATTTAAAAAACCGTTTCCTCTTACCCCACCTTACCTATCTAATATTAAGGAATGTGACAGTCAATTTCATCTTTCAATAAAAGGTCAAAATCAAGGTACCCTTCAAAATAACATCTTTCCAAGGTGAGATATAATATTAAAATACCGGAAGAATAATTGTCATACAGGTGTTAACTACACCACAATAACATTACACTTACAAAAGCATTAAACACGCATCTGTATTGTTATGTACTGGTTGGGCTCACTCCTTAGTGATGGGTAAAAATAAGGAAACAAATAGGAACACCTACCTAATTAAAATTTTACAAACACAATTTAATTTTACGCGAGAAATCTTATTGAGGAAATAGATGATGTGACTTCTTGGAGCTGATAAAATTTGGGTGATTCCGAAAAATTGATTGCCTTATTAAAAGTTGTAGAGATCTAACGGGCCACTATAGAAGTCCTAGTTTAAGAAAAGAAAGCCATTCAAAGAGAACAATGAAAGTGTTTACTATTGCATTGCGCCGACAATAACTATTGATTTGCGCTCACACGATCATTCTCACGACTTTATTGCAAGCCAGGGGTTGTAAGACTTGTAAGTTCCACTCGTAAACCGAGTCAGGCGAGATGACAGCTCTGAAAATAGAGTTCGTGAGTATAATGAAGTTTAAGTAGAAGAAGAATAAGTATCTACACACATGATTCAGGCTCCATGTAACGCGTATGTCTTCATTTTCAACATACGAAAGAACAGAGTAGGTTCTCATCTCATATTGTTTAGTCTTTGTAGATATACATTTTTCGCTTTGAAATTTGATCATAACATATTGTTTGGACAATTATAACTAAAACTTCCTTATTATTACCCGAAGAATGGCGGGAACTTGCCAATAACAGGACGGAATGGAAAACGAGAGGGGGGCCTTTGCCCAGCACTGGGACACACAATTACAGGGTATTGAAAAAATACTGACCGAGAGACTTCTCATCTCGCAGTAGAAGAGTTGGTTGGCAAATGATATTCTGCGAAATAAAATTCGTAGGAAAGGCAGAATAGGTACCCAAACTAACAAAATTCGACTTTAGACAGATAGCGCACCTCATTCCATCTGTAATACCTTCCTACCTAGACTACACAGCCAAGTACGAGTATATTTGTTATATGTTTGGTAGACAATAGCTGGGAGCGTATGACGTGCATTATTATCAGCTATTGTCACCTGGACTTGACGTCATACGATGGTTCACGCGATATCGTGTCTTGTCTTAAGACTCAGATCATAAATCCCCATGATGCCCACTCGGTGCCCCAATATTGCATGGTTCTATGTTGCACTTTGAAACGTTTTACCTGGCATTATAGATTTTTTTTTTTTTTTTTTTCTTTATTTATTTAAGGTCGCTTTTTAACAACAAGGTCATTAGCGACCACGTGAAATTAAATCTTTTTATATAAATCAATTAATTGTATAAATCTAAGTACATGTAAATATCCTTCATTCAAACAATCTTTTAAGGTTTTAGGCAGCTTACATATTTCTTTTTCGTTTTTATATGCTAAACACTCAATCAAAATATGGTTAACAGTTAACTCCAAACCGCATTTATCACATTTGTTTTTATCATTCTTGGTAATAAGGTGGCAATGGGTTAGGTTTGTGTGTCCTATTCTTAGCCTAGTTATAACAATCTGATCTCTTCTACAAGTGAAAGGTATGGGCGGAGTTTCAAAGATTGATTCTCTAACACTTGCCAACTTGCTTTGGTTGCTACTTTTCCAGTAATTGTTCCAAATTTTTTTAACTGCTAATTTCATATGTTTTTTGACATCAGGGTAGCTGCATTGTATTGAATCGTCTATCTGTTGGTTTTCAGTAGCGTTTTTGGCCTCGATATCTGCTTTTTCGTTCCCAATTATTCCCTGATGTCCGGGAACCCAGATTAATTCAATTCTAAAATTAGTTTCCAAAAGATTAATTATTTTCTGTTTAATGTGCAAGACAAGGGGATGAGAATTTAGAACATTCTGAAGGCCCATCAAACACGACTTCGAATCAGTGTAAATAACATGTTTAACTAGGTTAGAGTCTTTTTCAATGATTTCTAAAGTTTTAAGAATTGCTATCGCTTCACAAGTAAAGATCGAGCTAAAATCATGAAGTCTGTAACGGTATTCATTGTCACTGGATACTACAGCACATCCAGATTTGCCATTAATAATTGAACCATCTGTGTAATAAGTTTGACAGTTTTCAAAATTTGTTATTTAGTTCCTTGAATAAATTTGTGTAAATATATTGTGCAGTATCACTTTTTTTATTATCAGCTAATTCTAGGTTTATCGGTAATTGAAGCTGTTCCCAAGGAGGAACATCTACTAATTTTATTGGGTATAATGCAGGGAAGTTAAATTTTATTTCTTTTAGATACGCTGCCACTCTAATTTTGAAAGGTTGATGCAAACTCGGTCTAAAATTAAATTCCTCGTCAGTAGCAGATTGTTTGTTGAAATCATTATATGTAGGACAATCAGGGCGCGATAAAATTTTTGATGCATAAAGTAATGAAAGTACTTTTCTCCGGTATTTCAGTGGCATTTCACCGGCCTCTGCCAATATACTATTAACAGGACTTGTACGAAATGCACCAATACTGAGTCTCAGGGCTGTGTTTTGTACACTTTCAAGTGTGTTCAACACTCCGCTATTTGCGGAATCGTACAGGACTGAACCGTAGTCAATTTTTTGTCTAATAATGCTACGATAAGTGCGTAAAAGGCAATTTCTGTCAGAGCCCCAAGAAAGAGAGGATAATGTTTTAATTATGTTTAAACGATTAACACACTCTGATTTTAATTTATGTATATGTGTTTTCCATGTCATTCTTTTGTCAAAGATCAATCCCAGTATTTTAACATTATCAACCTCCTTGATGGAATGTTCATTCAACGATAAATCAATAGTCTTATGTTGCGTTTTGTTTTTAGTAAATATTATAAATTCTGTTTTAGTTTTAGAAAATTTAAATCCGGTTTTACTACACCAGTTTTGAAGATTATTCAAGGTGTTTTGAATTAATTTTGCTGTAGGTTCAATAGTTCTACCACTACAAGTTATTGTTAAATCATCTGCAAATAAAAAACATTTTACAGGTTTATCAACAACGCAAATAATATCATTTATAGCCACTAGAAATAAAATAACACTTAACACGGAACCTTGAGGAAGACCGTTTTCTACAGAGATTGATTTTGAAAGAATATTATTAATCCTGACTTTAATAGACCGGTTTGACAGGAAGTTCATAATGAAGGCTAGGATATTACCATTGATGTTAATATTTTGAAGAAGCTCAAGAACTCTGTGTTTCCATACCATTTCATAGGCCTTTTCAATATCTAAGGTAACAGCTATTACTGAATTGTCGCAAGCTAGGGCGTTTAGGAGTTCATTCTCAATACCCATTAGACAATCTATCGTCGACCTATTTTGACGGAATCCATATTGAAAAGGCGACAAAAAGCCATTTGATTCCAAGTACCATCTAATTCTTTTGCTAATTATTTTCTCGAAAATTTTACAAAGGTTGCAAGTTAAGGATATAGGACGATAACTTCCGGAAGAACTTGGAATTTTTCCAGGTTTTAATATTGGGATGACTAGAGCTTCTCTCCAGCTATCTGGGAACACTTGATTTTTCCAAATATAATTATAAAGTTTGAGTAAGTAATTTAGACCACTTAACGGAAGATGTTTTATAATAATATTCGGGATATTGTCTGGTCCAGGGCTAGTATTTCCCAATTTTGTAAGGACCGAAACCAATTCGTGCATGGACAGATCTTTATTAATTGTGTTAGAGTTGTCAGTTACATTAAAGTTACTTTGCGATTCTTTATCAGTCTTAAAAACATTAAATTCTTCATTATAATTAGTGGAACTAGAATTTAAAGCAAACGCCTCAGCCAGCAAATCTGCATTTGAAATCGGATCAGCACTTAAATTTCCATCCAAATGTTGCAACACAATTGTATCCCATCTAATATTTTTCCTATTAATCTTTTGAATTTTTTTCCATAGAATTCCTAATGGTGTTTGACTATTAATGGACGAAATAAACTTTTCCCAATGATTTCGACTACTTTCTTTAAGTATTCTTCTAGCTTTTGATCTCTTTTTTTTATAGTCAATTTTTAACTTAGAATCATGATCAAATCTAGCAAATTTATAATATAATCTTTGAGCCTTTTTCGCTTCTTTAGTAGCTATTTTACATTCTTCGTTCCACCATGGTACTGAGTTTTTCTTTTTACAATTGCCTAAAGAGATTGGTATACATTTTTCTGCTATTCCCAAAATTAAGCTAGAAAAACTTTTAACTATGTCATTAATAGAGGCATCAGATTGATGATCCAGATTAATTAACTTACTAATATTGTTGTCAAATTCTTCTTGAAATTGCGACCAATCAGCAGCCTGATATTTCCACTTTTTTATCATACCGGGGTGATTGGGTGTTACGTCATTAATTAAGGATTTAACCAAAATCGGAAAGTGATCGCTGTCACATAGATCTTCAAAAGCATTCCATTCAAAATATTGAACAATATTTTGTGAAGCTATTGTTAGATCAATATTGCTGGTGCGGCCAGTACTACTATCAAAATGTGTGGGTTGGTCTGTATTTAACAATGCGATGTTATCGTGAGAGTCTAGCCAATCTGCTACTAATCTACCTCTAGTGTCACATTTTTCCGATCCCCAATTAAAATGATGACTGTTAAAGTCGCCTAATACAATGAAAGGGGGAGGAAGTTGATTAACGAGATCATTAAGTTCATTAACATTTAAAGGCCTACTATTCGGGAGGTATATATTACAAATTGTGACTTTTAAGGGAAACCTTATTTGGACTGCACAGGCTTCTAAATGAGTATTTAATGGGACTTGTTCTGGAAACGTATGGGGCTTCACAAAAATTGCTACTCCGCCGCTGGCTCTGTTACCTTGTAACCGGTTTTTAAAGAAGTGTTCAAAACCCCTCAAGGAAGCACAATAATCAGAAGAGAAATTAGTCTCTTGTAGGCAAATACAGGTTGGAGTCAACTGGCTAACCAACAATTTGATATTTTCTAAACGAGCAAAATATCCGTTGACATTCCATTGCAATATATCCATTATCATATACCTAATTATAATTTAATCAATATAAAATGTATATAATTACGGAATATATGTATATATATATACCTATGTATATATATATATATATATCAAGTATATACGTATATATATATATATATATTATATATATACGTATATGCATTATAGATTTGACCCATTACAAAATCAACAAAAAGCGATAACAATCGACAATAGAGTCAATAACTAGAATCATCATTTTCGAAGGCTCAAATGGTCTGCTTTGACGTATAGTACGGTCAAATCGTACATTAAACTCGCAAAACATGTAGTAAAGCTGCATTTTTGGTATGTTATTTAGACACCATAGGGCAGTATAAAACCACATTTTGCAAGCAAAAAAAAGTTGTGCTAGCTGCGTTATACGTGAAAAACTGTGAAATTTACTGTCTATTTTTAGTTTCTGATTTTTATAAAAAAAGCCTTACGTTTTTTAACAATATGTGTCAGGTAACGTTTAAAGATTAATGAATTTGTAACAAGATGAGATAACATGCATTACCGTAGGTCTTATAGTTTCAGAGATTCGAGACTTCAAATAGTACCCTGTTTTGTAAACTAGATAAAATGTTGAGTTTTGCTAACATTTTTGGTTTAATATCGCCTTACCTAATTATGCTACGAAAACCATGAAATAATTATCTTATAGCGCAATTAATATTCTTTCATTTAAGGGTAAAATCATGTCAGTAAACTATGTGATTGAAACTAAAAACGCGAAATTCAAAAAGCAGGAGGTCCGTTATCTAAGTTTTTCATACAAATCGCAAGTCGTGTTGCAAAGCTGCAATTTTAGTATATTATATAGGCCCTATAAGGACGTACAAAAATGCATATTACAAGAAAAACAAAATAGGAATTTCTGCATAGGACGAAAAAAACTGAAAAACTATTGGACTTCTTTTACTTTTTGACGTTTAATTAAAAAACTATTATCTTTTTAATACTAATTGCTACAAAACTTAGAAAGAATATGAAATTTCAAAGGATTTGAGCTACCTTGCATTACCCTAAATTATATAGATTTTAGAGAAACGACATTTCAAAATGTGCCCTTCATTAAGTTAAGAAAATAAATGCATGTTTTGAAGCCTCGTACACCCCCAACTCTATAAGACTTACAGTAATTGTTATCGGCTCAATTTGTTCCAAATTTAATGTAGTTATTATCTACAATTATTTTTTTTTTCCTTAGCGCGAACGTTTTGCCAATATTTAGTGAATAGCTTTAACGTGACCTAAAATTTGTTTGTTTTGATAAAAGGGCACTTTATGAAATGTCGTATCTCAAAATATATATAACTTACGGTGATGCAACGTAGCTCAAATCCTTTTAAATTTAATGTTCTTTCTTAGTTTTATAGCAATCAGTATCAAAAAGACAATAGATTTTTAGTTAAACGTCAAAAACTAAAAAAAGTGCGATTTTTTTTCCGTTTTTTACGTCCTATGCCCAAATTATTTTTTTGTTTTTCTTTTAATATGCATTTTATTATAATTATTAGCCTACTCCCATAAACTAAAATACAGTTTAATAAACAACCTTTTGGAAGGCATGCCTAACTATCGCTCTTTCACTTGAGGTAGGTATCATTTAAGCGGAGACCTTACCAGTATTGGAATAAAGACCTTTAACTTTGAGTATTTTGGCTAAAAAAATTGTCAGGCTTCGTCAAAAGGTGCGGTTAAACTAAAAGAGCATTCGCTGTTCTAACCTCCCACTCTACGAAATTCGATCGGTAGGTAAACAAAACGTGATTGGTTGATTTCGTAGAACGGGCGCTAGAACAGCGAAGTTCTTTTGGTTTAAACGCACCTAAAGACGTAAATGGTTCTAAATTGTCTATACTTACTTCATCTTAAAGCTTTGCATCGGTCTTCCAATCATCTTGTATATTAATAAAAGAGGAACGTATACTTGTTGTCTATCTCGTGGCGACCCGACCTACTGTCGCACTCATGAGCGACAGTAAATAATAATCATATGCGAATAATACTGCTAAGCCGACAGTTGTATCTTATTGATGCGAATCGCTTAGCAGAGTGTATCATAACCATATCCATTGTAGAATCAGCGCATCTACAATAGGCATGTGGTCTCTACTGTCAACAAACGATGTTCTTTGTGCACTGACTCATACCAAAGACCACTTTTAGAAGACCTACCTTCATCTTATATTAGCCCTTCTCTCTGTTACAATTGAACATAGCGGTAGATGCGACGGCTCTATGTGACTGGTCACCGTATCAAAACAAGCTTCGAATTATCTTATTTGAATTTCGTATGCTGTTCGCCGTTTGTTTTATCGTCCTTTTGTTGTTTTCTTGTTACATTTTGGTAAATGTTAGAAGGATGTCCAGTCGTTATAAATATGTACAGTCCGTGAGCTGTTTGAAAAACCTTCGGTTTCTTACCTGTCTCGCTCTGTTTTTGCATACGTATACAGGGTGTTTGGTTAGCGGTGTCGGAGCTTTTAAGGGCTTAAACTACAATCAATTTCATCGATAAATTACCATACAATTTTTTTTTGTGCCAACGATAATTAAATGGCGGCCATTTTAAAATTTCAAACAGACGCATACGGGCGCACGTGATATTTCTTTAATTATACGTTTGTTATCGATCCTATCCCTGCAAAAAATGTCGTTAGAGAGCTCATTAGATAAGCAAACTAATTAAGCTAATCATTTGA
>JALPQI010006914.1:0-60213 GCA_025490895.1 Thaumatotibia leucotreta
ATGTTCAAGAGTGAGCCTTTTTATACCTATATTCCTACACATAAGGAATATTTCCTGACGCCTGTTAGTTCTATATATACAAGATCTAACCTAAAAGTGATTTTCAAATAGAAATATGCATTAAATTTCTTTAATTATAGACAAGATTTACATATAAGATTAAGATAAAATTAATTACAAACTAAAATTATACTAAAATTAATAAATAAACAATTTCTCTATAAAAAAATGCCTCCCAATAGATCAGCCTGCGGCATGGTGCCCATGGCACTGGCGGCGTTACCTCGCTGAATCGCTAAAGAGATTCTTTGCGCGGGGTAAGCTCGAGCCCTTGGGTCACCAGAGGCGTCGTGCAGCCGGGACGACATGCCTCCCATGAACATTTTCATGTCTGCATTAAATTGTCAAGTGTTATCCTTTACTTTTTATCTGAGAACTAAAATAACGGCGATTGATAGATTATAGGTTTACGTTTGCTATCTAATCTTGCAACCTAGATGAGAAACTGAGCCTTATTGGTTTGTCCAGATTGTTTTAGTATATCAACAAAAGCTAGAAATCGAGTACGATGTACAATAATAAAATATGATAATGACGTCATAAACATTACAGCGTTATTTGAAAATAGGACACTACAAATGACCCACAATGTCACTTTGTCGCCTCAACGAGACACTTGACCTCTCAATTTGCACTCATTTTACATGCTTATTTTCGTCTTAACCTCGTAAGCACATTCGCAATGCCTCTTAAGTCCAACAAACCGAAACTTTATGTAGTGTTTGTGTACGGTTGAGTATTTCAGTGAGATATTACGTAGGGTCGCGAGCTAGGTGCTTAATAAGCGTGGCTTAGTGGCGCCCCAATTAAGGCCCAACTATCCACTTTAGGACCTTCATTTGAATGGGCCTCATTAAAATATTCATCAGCAGTTCAGACAAAAAAGTTAGCGTAGATTTTGTTGACCCAGATCTTTGTTGCCGCGAACACTGCGGTTTTATTTTATTCGAGTTTTTACCGGCCTCAATTCGCTATGTAAATGGATACTTTTCGGGTTTTGTATTGAAAATAAGAAAATATAAACATAAATGCAGACGAATTGTTCTCTTCACAAAATTTAAATAAAACAACACAGTGATAAAATAAAGAATCATGCAGTATTTAATTGTGGCGTTAAAAAACCAGACTTCATATGACTCTTTTATGTATCGTAGGTAACTAAAATTGTTTATCAAAAAAATCTTAAACTACTGGTAAATATTTTGGTTGTTTGTACAGTATGCACAAATTGCACAAGCTACTACAGGAATTAACAATAGTGAAGGAACCGACTATATATAGAAAGCCGATTTCTCGCTTGATTGGTTTTGCGTGAAATGTGAATTCGAATTGAGAAATGGGGATTTGATGTTGAAATATAATTGATTTGGATTGGGGCCGTGTTCCTTATATATCTTACACACTTCGTGATTAAGATTTCGGTTTCCTTATTACTTCGTGCAAGTTTATTTGAATATAGTATGAACTTTATAATATTTTAAAAAGTTATTATTGTCTGGGAAGTCACTGCTATGAGTTTAACCAGGGGTCTTTAAAAATAGAGACATCGAGGGTTAAGATTTGGAATCTGCTTTTTACTTTCTACGGATTACCTACGTAAAGGTAATCCGTTTGCTAGGTTAATACTCAGTTTCTGTAGGTACAGAATTGTACAGCCATCTGCTTATTTTCAGTAGCAATGTTCCACAGTTTTACTTTTTTCAGCCTGTAGGCACAGTCCTGTGACATGGGTCGTGCCGTCGCGGAATTTGATATTTATCTTCCACTTTTATGACATATTTCTAAAAACAAAGTAAAACTAACTGTTGAAGTCGGTGTTTTAGAAACATGTGACAAGCTGCCATTTATCATACTAACCTAAAGACGTCAAAGCGTCATTTAAAAAACAGTCTAATGTCGCTAGAGATTAGGTACTCACATGTAGTGAAGTCCTTTGTAAATAAAAGAGCTTAGGAATCGGTTACCTACAAACAAGTACGTATTTTGTGAGTGGCTTTGATAATCATCATAGAGCCATAATTTCTCTATGATGATTATCAAAGCCACTCACAGAATGTCAAGGAGAACAGAACAGATATAAGGAGTTTTGTGTACATTTCTACTATTTTTAAAATTAAATATATAATGGATTGGCGAAAAGAAACACGATATTTGGTAAATAAGTCGAATATAAAATGAAAACATAAAAATAATTTGTATTACTACCTCAAGACAATCGGTTAAAAAGTTCGATTTGTAGAGGAAAACGTAACATATAGATTCAGAATGATAGAAATGTGAAAGAATCCACGTTAAATATGATTTCAGAGTGACCTTTTAATCTTTGTCAAAATGGGTTTTTCCAATATGAATCCAAAGTAGGTATTCAAATTATAAGCGCCTACTAAATCGACAGACGCGTGAAATAGGTAGCTTTAATAAATAACCATGACCTTCATATATTGAAATTTCCTCCATTCCTTTTCCTCTGGGATCAAATACCTAATTTGTAGGTTATTAGGTCGTGTTATGACTTGCCAACATAGTTCCAAAATTGGTTCATACCGTACTTATGACGAACGCTTGACTTTACTAACTTTAGTTCATATTGGTGCAAACTTTCTGCGTTCGCTTTCTCATGAATTCTCACTTGTTATAATATCCCTAAAGTTTGCTTGACATACTTGTGCGACAGTCTCACAATTTGACTAGCCTTTTAGGATAAAAATTACGGCATCTAAATGGAAGACACAGATTTTTAGGCATTCTAACAAAAATAAAATGTGATCAACAGAACTTAGAGATTTTTTATTAAGGTTGTACGAATAGATAAATTGTGTCATTCATCCAATCCGCTTGCCCAGGTGGCGATTATTGGCATTTACCTCCCTAATGCGTTTATATATACCTACGCATAGTTAATAGGATAAGCCTACGTCCAACAGAGGACTATCATAGGCTGATGATTATGATGTACATGTACGTAGTTGTGTATTAATGTATTTTTATTGTACTGTAATTATTACACTTAATAAATCTAATGAATTCTTTTACATTTCTATGTTTTTGAGTCTACATGTTACGTTTTCCTCTACAAAAATCGAACTTTTAACCGATTATTCCGGGGTAATAATACAAATTATATAAATGCCACCTTACGAGTGTTATTACCATTACACATACTATTCCAAGCTACACGGTGTTGAGTTCCTAATAGCGTCGCACACACCATATAATTATATAAGTCATACTGAGCAACTTGTATAATTATGTAAGTCATACTGAGCAACTTGTATAATTATATAAGTCAAACTGAGCAACTTTAATAATTATATCAGTCAAACTGAGCAACTTGTATAATTATATAAGTCATACTGAGTAACTTTTATAATTATACAAGTCAAACTGAGCAACATGTATAATTATGTAAGTCATACTGAGCAACTTGTATTATTATATAAGTCAATACGCAATCAACATCGAACTGATTAGAAACTGACAGTTAACATGGTTCATTATTCGCTGCATAAAGTCAATCGCCACGGTATCGGCTAGAACCAGTCGAAAATAATATTTTTTACCGAAAAACACGTTGATCACCACGGCATCGCAATTTTCGCTCTTATGCCGCTAACACAAAGCTTTTTCCGACCGGCTTAAGCCGATTCCACGTAGACTGATTTGGGACAAAAAAAAATTGGTAATTATTAATTAACGCGGTAACTTAAGACAACATTGAATCACAGATTGATAAATAATTAGGGTATACCCACTATAAATAGTATCTCATACCACAAAGGGCCCAAGAATATCTGACACAACCTTAGAGCGACATAAGAGCGTGGCACATATATACATATTTTGGGCCTTGAAAGTATAAGAAACTATTGACGGTGACTGTATGGCTATTTTAGTAAAACACACTTAATTTGATTAATCAACTTCCTAGTATACTGAACCAACCTAATCAGTACAAAGTCAAACGTTAGCATTGCCACTGCGAACTTAGTTGTTAATTCACTTCATTTGCTCCACATTATGAAAGTTTGATGGCTGACTAAAGTCGTAATAAAACTTTCGGGTTATTCGCTTAGATTCCATACGGAAATACATTGTAATGTTTAAACAGGCAATGCGAATGGAAGCCATTTTGGAAACTGTCACAGTATTGTAGAACTAATATTATAAGTTAACTTAGTGACGCAAATAAGCGAACCGAACGTCATGTTCACGTAACAAAATAGCGGTTGGAATATTTTATTCCGTTATTTTATTAGCTTTAAATTTAATATGTTAAATACTATCTATAACCGCGTCTGTATATCTACTACCTACATAATATATCTTACCTTGACTGTACAAAGTATTTGACGCTGACTGTAAAATGGTTAATTAAGTCACATAATACTTATATGACGAGAGCAGCAACAATGTAATAGTATGTTGGGTAATTTGCAGAAAAAGTGTACCTTTTAATGTCACGAAAATAAGTATGTAAATTGAGATTTCTCAGTTTAGTTACTCCCATACTAAAGTATGAAAAATTCTGTAACAAATTTGAGATTTTTTTTATTAGTTTCGTTACATTTCATTTCATACATTTAGTATGGGAGTAACTAAACTGAGTAGGTAATCTTAATTTACATACTTATTTTCGTGACATTAGGGACAATTTTTTTTGTTTCATAACTGAAAAGTACGCACGATGTCGTGTAAAATGATGTATCACAGTCCATGGTCGCAAAAAAAATTAAAAGGTACACTTTATCTGCAATTGACCCTGTTACGAGTATGTTATGTCACGGAGGGACATCGAATGTGCTCATTCACCTCATTTCCCTTAGCTGGAGCTGCAGGTTAATGTTCCGGTAGCGTTCCCCCAATACTTCCCTCGGGCCTTCCAATTTTCTTGCAGAACCGCAGTACGTCTCTAAGGTCGACCTCCCTGAGTTCCTTCTCCTCCAGCCTATCCCTGCCAAACACGTCATATCTCGCCGCTGCGTACATTACGCATTCAGCAAGGACATGCTGGCTAGTTTCGTCTCTTCCGCAATGTGGACAGGCTGCTTCGTTGCTTATTCCCATCACCTTAAGATGCTTGTTGAGGGTGTTGTGTCCCGTGATAATTCCGGTCAACATCCGCAAGTTGGTTTTCTCCAGCATTGTAAGGTATCTGGTTCTCTTTTGGTCTCTGCCACGCAACAATGTTTGACACATATATAAAATAAGTAAAAAAAGTTTTAAGTTTAACGGTTTTTATTGCGCCAAAAACTAGAAAATAAAAATTAGTTACTGGCGTAGATGATATTTTCTGTACCTACATTACTCACGTGGAACTATTATCACTGTAGTCTTCCAGAGTCGGATGCTAAAAGCCACGTTTAGCCTCTATGTCAGTGGATTAAGCGTTTAATCGGAAACTTTTACCAAACTGAAATAAAAACGTGGGGCGTACGCAATTGCGTTTAGGAACATACATAGAAAGTCAAGACAGCAATAGTGTAATGACTTTAAGCTATTTTCCTCTGTAGATGTGTTGGAATGATTAAATCCAAAATTAAAGCTACAATAACATATTTTGAGCTTGTAAGTATGTTTCTTAATAATAACGCCCCACGTTTTTATTTTAGTTTGGTAAAAGTTTCCGATTAAACGCTTAATCCACTGACATAGAGGTTAAACGTGACTTTTAGCATCCGACTCTGGAAGACTACAGTGATAATAGTTCCACGTGAGTAATGTACAGAAAATATCATCTACGCCAGTAACTAATTTTTATTTTCTAGTTTTTGGCGCAATAAAAACCGTTAAACTTAAAACTTTTTTTACTTAATTTATTTTCAAGTTTTTAGTGCAATTGTTACTACTTATACTTATTCTAGATCAAGGATTTTGTTTGTAATATGCAATATAGTTAATTATGCAAAGTAGCGTCTATACTCTCCTGCGTATACTATACCTTAGATAGTACAGATCTGGCAATAAGGAATATATCATTGATTTATTGAGAAAATTTACATTTTCATATTTCACACATTATAAAAGTCGGATTTCCAGACTATAAAATATAGACTCACACTCTCAGTCGACCAAATGGAGGATCGTAGGTCTGACTGAAAGTCCGACGCGTACCGAGGGTCCAAAGGGTCAATTCAAGCTATCAGTACTATGGTACGCTCTACGCGAACCCGAAGGACTCACACACTTAGTCTATCAACCGGAATGCCGCAGGCCTGACGGCTCGCGCTACGCGAACAACTCTCACTGTCAGCCTATCAGCCGGAGGGCCACAAGTCCGACGGCTCGCCCTACGCGATCCACTCACGCTGTCACTCTATAAGTCGGAGGGCCGAAGGCCCGACGGCTCGCCCTACGCTACGCGATTCACTCACGCTGTTGTCACTCTATCAGCTAGAGGGCCGCAGGTCCGATGGCTCGCCTTACGCGAACCACTCACGCTGTCAGTTTTATCAGCCGGAGGGCCGCAGGCCCGACTGCACGCCCTACGCGAACCACTCACGCTGTCAGTTTTATTTGCCGGAGGGCCGCAGGCCCGACTGCTCGCCCTATGTGACCCACACACGCTGTCAGTCTATCAACCGGAGGGCCGCAGGCCCTACGGCTCGCCTTACGCTATAACCACTCACGCTGTCTGTCTACCAGACGGAGGGCCGCAGGCCCGACGGCTCGCCTTACGCTATAACCACTCACGCTATCCGTCTACCAGTCGGAGGGCCGCAGGCCCGACAGCTTACCCTATGCGAACTACTCACGCCGTCAGTCTACTAGCCGGAGGGCCGCAGGCTCAACGGTTCGCCCTACGCAATCCACTCACACTGTCACTCTATCAGCTGGAGGGCCGAAGGCCCGACGGCTCGCCCTACGCTATACGATCCACTCACGCTGTCACTCTATCAGCTGGAGGGCCGCAGGCCCGACGGCTCGCCCTACGCGATCCACTCATGCTGTCACTCTATCAGCTGGAAGGCCGCAGGAAACCAGTATTCACCAGTGAACGTCTTTCGGCTGATATGATGATGATAATAATGAAATCCGTATGTTTCTACCAAATATCTAAAGCAGTGCTTCAAAATCGCTATCGCTAAACCTAGCGGTTGTGGCAGGCAGTAACACTGGAGTATCAGATTTGAGGAGTTGGACGCTAACGTCCAACTAATATTAAATTCGCATGTTTCTACTTAATATCTAAAGAACTTCTTTAAAATCAAGATATCGATAAAAGATAAACCTTGCGGTTTTTGTGGGCAGTACTGCAGCATCAGGAGTGAGAAGTTGGAAGTCAAGATCAGGCTGTTAGTATTTGATTATGCCGAACATGCTATAATTTCATTTTCACGTGTCTAACACTCTCGGTTAAGGTAAGCAGTACGTCTGCAGCATCAGGCTTTGAGGATACAAGGATACAAATATCATAATATTTCATTGTCATGGGGACTTGACAAGAGTTCCAAATTTTATTGATTTCGGTGCAGTAGAAGTGGTCGAAAAATTGATCACAAGATTTGAAGCATCGACGACAGTTGATACGCGGTGAAGTTAATAAATTATTATTATTATGTATTATTTTATTTGTGATTTTAATTGTAATTATTATTGTTTATTTGTATTGTGCTGTGTTGCCTGGCGTGAAACTGTTCACGTGACGGGCCTCATCGGAAGACCAGCACTGGCATTCGCTAGCAATATGCTGAGATGAGGCCATTTCGTAGCATATACGCATTTATTTGTATAATTAGTTTTCGTTTCTGTATTTTGTGTTTGTGTATACACAACGTTTTTGTGTATACGAATAAAGTTATTTCTATTTATTTTTCAATTTCTACACGGTACGTTATTACCTCCCTCCCTCGAACTAAGGTTGTGGCAGTTAGTCTTAAAGCCTTCATTGTTTATATTATTTCTGGAGACTTTATTTCAATTTTGGCAATGTTACAAAGATGAGGTGGTTAATTCTCCTTAAGATCATTTTATTTTAAAATATATTTTATTTTACATCATATGAATAGGTGTCTATTTTTAGATATTGCCTTATAGCTTCATCTGCGCATTATTAATTTACAAAATAAGAAAACATTTCTCAAATTAATTTCTCACAATTTCTAAAACACAATAGGGATTGGGGAGTGCTTACGATACGAAACATATTGAAGTAACTTTTTTAAGGAGTCTTATAATCCCTATTATATTTTTTAAAAGGAACATTTATAAAGAAATTGGTGTGTATTATAAATATTCAAAGAAGAATTTCAATAAACTTTATTTCTCATTATATCGAAGGTTATACGTTGACTGTAAATTGCTGGCAATTCTGTCACGACTTTCAGATGTTTTAATTATATTTTAAATGTTGCTTTATAGCTAATTTATGGACTGTAATTTTAAAAGCTTTTGCGTGAAACATTTTTTATAATTGTTAATTATTAAACTGTAGTGAACTGTTATACAGATACAGTGTAATGTACAGTCCTTACGTTACATTCGTTAAAGTTGTTTGTCTTTTTATTCACACTCACAATCACTCACAAAAGCTCAAAATATGGCCTATTTCATAAAACCCAAATCAATAATATATCCGTCAGATAAAAATATCACTACCCTTTTCTCCAGGCATATAAAAGCAAAGGTTAACTAACATTTTATCTGTACGCTTAGCACATGATTGGTGCGACAGTATGTCGCCGCGAGTTAGACTATCCGTCCCTCTTTTATAAATATAGTTAGTAAAAGACGGGAAGTCTATCTCACGAAGACATACTGTCGCACTAATCATGTGCTAAGGCCGTGTTCGAATGTTTTGTTCGCAAATGTTTGAGGGTGGTTTCTCTGAAACGTCGCCGGTAACCGACGACTTGTCGGTCAGAAAACCCACGGCCTAAGCCTACTGATAGGTATATTTTATCCTCAGATGGTGAAACCTTAGACAAAAGAGCTTATAAGTTGCAACATACCCAAGAATCGGGTGGCTTAAAGCTAGTTTGCCAGCCAAATAGCAGCTGATTGGATAGAAGCCTCTACAGGCGGCGTCGGCTCCCGAAATCCGCAGCGGCAATAAAGTGGTGCGCAATAAATAACTGATACAACGGCAAGTGGTCTGCAGTTTGCTACGGCCGCATGGAGAGGCCGAAATGGATGAGGCATGAGGCAATGTATTTTTTCACACCAGGAGCATTCCATGGGCTGTCCCATACAAACGCGTGTATATTTCGATAATTTGGGTTTTCTTCCGAGTTATTAGTTATTACATAAATTTTTAAGTAATTTTTGACTCTAGCGAAAGAGGACTTCGATAAACTCACAATTTTGAGAAAAACCGTGTTCGTACGGGACATCCGTGGACTTTTTTACGGAATGCACCACCACCTATTCGAATACGGGTCTTTTCTTCCCTGCTAGGAGGGATCAAAGTGGCACTTTTCTGTTCAAGGACTTTTTATTGCGAGCCTACAAAATTAAAATGAAATATGAAATAAACGGTACGTTCATAATTAATAAAAATTTCTTCAGAATCGATTATTTGCATAAATATTAAATATGTGATATATCTTTTATTTTTCTCATATGTGGTGTGAAAAGCAGTATGTGTCACACGGTATCAAAATTATTTCGTCTTGGGCGTTAACGCTTGAATCCTTCATTACGCTCAGGATTCCACTTTAGAATCCCTCCCTACGGTCGGGATTCAATTGTGGAATCCGTCTCTCCATTCAGGATTCAATATACGCCCAAGCCGGAAATATACCATTTTGACCCCTTGTGACACAATCTACTATTAAGTGCCAGTGCAGTACAGTGTGCAAGATGTTTTAATATGAGTTTTAATATCGATTTCCATACACATGCTTAGTACATGTCTGTTTAAACAAAATAAAAAATATTACGCAGTGTAATATTAGCATTCGTAAGTGAAAATACACTTGGAATAATAATGGGCAATCCTAAGTACAAAAAAACATTTTTTTTGGTGGTTTTAACCACTCTTACTTACGCCTGTCCGTGAAGATAGGCCAATAGGCATTACCTATTCCGACCACTGTATATAATAAAGCAAAAAAAAATGTCTATATATCTTCGGCCGGTAACCCTTTTCGTCCCGGTCTCCGTACTATGTAGTTAGCGCTTTTTCATCTTAGTTGACATTGTAAAAAGATGAACACGTGCATAAATCTCTTTCTCGTACATGTAATGTGATGTTTTGTGAGTGAAGTGAGAAGATAACTGAGGTAAGCATGTGCTACGGATTGCTACGCCGTAGCTCGTAGCTTAGGATTCTCGTGTGTAAAGTACATGGGAGTACCGGAGGAAAATTGTGCTACGCTATTTGAACCTGATATACTCTGCTCTGCGCCATAATTAGTTTCTAATACTAACCTTAATAAAGGCTTGTGTTTCTCAGAATCAGATGAATTAAATTACTTTTGATCGTATCGCAAAAACACAAATCAAATTATTTATTAACTAAATATTTTGATTTGTACTTTTAATTTTTCCCCAGTAGTCACACTACTTAATACTATATAAATTATAAATATTTGGTGGGGCGGTAGGTGGGGACTTCGAACATACCTATGTTCGAGGTCCCCATCTACCGCCCCACAAGAAAAACGACCAAGATCACCTGATCTTGGTCGTTTTTCTTTGGAATATGACATCTAATATTTATAAATTACTTTTCTCAAACATGCAATTCAATGTTGTAGTTACGTGCCTAAAAAGTGGCCGGGAAGTACCTCGTTGCCGGCCTAGGCCGGCAAGTGCCTCTTTTTTAATTTTCATTTGACATAGGGTTGTGACCTGGCATGTTGGCTTTTAGCCAATAATTATCTGTAAGTAATATTAGTATAAAAAAAAATTATTGGCAAATTTTTGCAGTTATAATTAGGTATTTAAATTACATAATTTAAAATAAATGTACAGTAACTACTCAAAATAATATTTAAAAAGCAGTATTATACGGCGCGATCCGTCGGCCCCGATCATGGCATGCGATTAATTGGACCCAACGGACCGCGTCGTCTAATACCGCTTTTTAAAAGTGAAAATTTGCAACCCTCAAACAGGTCAATCTTAAAAAAAAATGAGGTGTCGGTGTCGTATTTGACTTTTGTTGTGTTTCAAAGACTTAGTTATGTAGTTGACTTATAGTTTCTGAGAAAGAAGATACATTTCTGAGAAAGAAGATACATATATTCGGCCTGCAACCAGTCACTTCCCGGCCTAGGTAGTAATGTACTATTTCACGACACTGTTCGTAAATGTGGTGATTGTTTGACTAAACACAGTACCGAAAGATGCTTATAGTTGTATAGCTGTAAAATTTTGACAGCTGTACATCTATGAACGTCACGAACATAATGTTGAACGTTAAGTAAAAGATCGTATCTACACTACACAAACACGGATTTCATAGGTAGATTTTTTTTTTTTTTTTATACCACGTCGGTGGCAAACAAGCATACGGCCCGCCTGATGGAAAGCAGTCACCGTAGCCTATGGGCGCTTGCAACCCCAGGGGTGTCACATGCGCGTTGCCGACCCAATAAGAACTTGTACACTCCTCTTTTGAAGAACCCCATACTGTAGTCCAACGGGAAAACCTCGGCAGGGAGCTCATTCCACAGACGGACCGTCCGCGGGAGGAAGTTCCTCTGAAACCGCACGGTGCGCGACCATTTAGGTTGCAAGGTGTGAGGATGAGCGCCCAGTCGGTGGCGAGCGGTGCGATGATGAAAAGTAGACGTTGGCATCATGTCGAACAGTTCTTCAGAGCACAACCCATTGTACAGACGATAGAACACACATAAGGAGGCGAAGTCTCTCCTTAGACTTAAGGGTTCAATACCGCCTGTGAGTCTGGGATCGTCGACTATTCGGACAGCTCGTCTCTGAACCGAGTCAAAGGGTGCAAGCTGGTATACAGGTGCTCCTGCCCAGAGGTGACAGCAATACTCCATATGGGGTCTGACTTGCGACTTATATAACAGAAGTCTTTGCCCCGGAGTAAAGTATCCCCTCGCTTTATTGAGCACCCCGAGCTTTTTGGATCCCAGCGTAGCTTTTCCCTCTAGGTGACATCGGAATTGGACGTCGTTGGAAATGTCGGCTCCGAGGATCCCAATACTCCCTGACATGGTAAGAGCTGTGTCTTGGAACTTTGGAGCCACAATAAATGGGGTTTTTTTAGCGGTAAACGCGCAAACTTGTGTCTTTGTGGGGTTGAACCTGACTAGGTTATCCCGACCCCATAACGAGACTCTAGATAAAGTGTTCTCGATGTCAGACACAAGTTTTCCGCGACTTTCCAGTACCACAGAGCGAGGGATATTAGCACGGCCTGTGTAAAAAGTATCCCCAGTACTGTCATCCGCATAGCAATGGAGGTCGCCGATAGACAACATGTCATTGATATGCAGAAGGAACAGCGTTGGGGATAGCACAGAGCCTTGCGGGACGCCAGCGTTTATGTCCATGCTATCAGAGCAGCTACCGTCTACTACGGCACGAATGCGTCTGCCGGACAAAAAGCTAGCAATCCATCTGCATAATCCCTCGGGCAGTCCATAAGATGGCAACTTCGACAAAAGGCCCCTATGCCAGACCCGATCGAACGCCTTCGCTATATCTAGGCTGACTGCCAAAGCCTCGCCTTGACTCTCAATGGCTGATGCCCAGCGGTGAGTGAGGTACACTAGAAGATCACCGGTAGAGCGACCGTGGCGAAAGCCATACTGGCGGTCGCTTATAAGATCGTGTTCTTCTAGGTAACCAAGGAGCTTAGCGTTAACTATACGCTCCATGACCTTAGAGAGAAGGGAGGTGATAGCGATAGGCCTATAATTCGATGGATCCGATCTGTCACCCTTTTTTGGAACAGGCTGCACAAGGGCCGTCTTCCACGAAGATGGAACTTCCCGTTTGATACTGGAAAGAGCGAAGAGACGCGTTAACACAGGACACAACTCAGGAGCATAACGTTTATAAACGTAACGTAGTGTTAACGTAGATATGACGTTTTGAAAATTATTTCAGAAAAAAATTCTCGGACTGCTTGTAGCTTTTTTTATTTTTGTGGCACAGGATCTAAGCATTCAGCCACAACAAATTAAAATGTATTTTTTCTAATTACAAGAATGTGATTTATTTCCTCTCAGTAGTCGTGAAAAGCACAGTTTAGCCTCGGCGAAAAGTGCAATATATGAATATATTTGTTGATAAAGGATAATAAAAATACAGATCAAGAGAATTAAATGGCTAAGGGTTGATTTTGAATTATCTAATTATTGCACAGAGTTTAATGTAAAAAAATTAGCGTCATCCAAATAATTCGTTACTCCATGAAAAGGGAGCCTGGCCACTCGCCAGCGCGGCGGCCGACACAAATTGTGGACAACCTAATATCGTTCACGACTCATTTCAATAATATTAAAAGTCACATAATTCTCTTCCTCTCATACTTCAGGTTCGTTTGGCGAAGTTTTCAACAAGTTATTGAGGACTTCACGCTTTGATAAAAGTTGAGTTTGTTTGTAGTTTCTTGCCAGACGGAAATTGTGTTATGATAAAGTAAATAAAGTTATGTTTTTTTATGTTGCTGAAAAAGGAAGAAGTCTACAAAACACACCTCTATTTATCCAATTATAAGTTTATGTTAGGTAGCCGTGTGGTGAGCCGTCACCATTATGTGTATTCTGACTGCCGAGTCAGAATACATTTGTCATCATCCCGACTCTTACCATGGGTGGCGTAAGAGTCGAGTAAGGGATTTAAGTGTCACTGATCATTCGTTGATAGAATATTGAAGACGGGCTGCAGCGTTATCATAGTCGTACTGCGTTCGCCAATCCGCTTCCCAGCGTGGTAATTATGGGCATTTACCTCCTAATACGTACAAACGCATAGTTAATGGGAGAGGCTTACGTCTAGCAGTAGACTGAGATAGGCTGATAATGTGTGATGTGAAATTTGTTTATGCCCCAAATATGTAAGCTGCAGATGGAAGTCCCAAATAAAAAAATATATATTTTAGTATTTTTATTCATAGAAAACTACACCTATGTAAAACAAATGGATGATGCCCGATCGATGCAAGATCAAGCATGCGCGATGTCGGGCTATAGCTCGGGCGGCCGTAGCCTGACATCGCGGTACGGTTTGCTGGGTGTTTAGCCAAGTTGCCAATCGCTAGCGCTTGCTAGCGCATCGTAGTTTTCCCTCTTTGTCGCACTAATATGAAGGAGTGACAGAGAGGGAAAACTACGATGCGCTAGCAAGCGCTAGCGATTGGCAACTTGGCTAAGCATCCTGAGGAATTGGGCCTCGTGTCGCTACCACCTGTGTTCTTATCATGAGCTGTGTTATTAACGCAAACTCAGCGTCATGATACGCGTTAATAATGTAGCGGCAGCTCATGGTATGGCTACCGCAGGGCGGCGTTAGTAATTGTGTTAGTTTTTACTAAAACGTCCCACTTTGTCGCTTACCATAAAGACGAGATTTCCTTGTATCTTCATATGAATAAACTGACAAAGCGGCTTTATGGCAAACGACAATATGGGACGTTTTACTAAACTCACTCACAATTAATGGGCATTTAATTTCTATCCGGCTCCCTCGCTCTAATACGCGAGTACGAGCGGGAGTGATAGAAAGTAAGTCCCCGTCAATAACCCGCGGCAGCTCATAGTAGGCACACTGCACTTTCCGCTGATGGCGTTTACTTGAACAGTGCAACCTAAAGGTACGTTTAAACCAAAAGAGCATTCGCGGTTCTAGCGCCCGTTCTACGAAATCAACCAATTACGTTTTGTGTACTGATCGAATTTCGTAGAGTGGGAGGTTAGAACAGCGAATGCTCTTTTAGTTTGAACGCACCTTTAGCGGATTACGCAAGGTAGCCTTGGATAATATCTTAATCAATGCAAGTACATATACATATATATACAGGTAAGTAGTAATATAAAAACTTTGTATAATTTATCTATACCTTATTGACCTTTCACACACTTACACGAGTATATACTTTTAAATGTTCTTTTCGTCGCTCGTTAAAACTTGTAGTAACGTGATATTTGCGAGATACACGTGTAAAACTTGTGTACCAAACAAGTGTATGTATTTATAGTGTAGGAAAAATCTATTTATAAATCAGGTTGTATTGGAATTTCCCTAAATTTATAAATAAACCCAAAAAAACTTTAAAATTGTCGTAAGGTCGGTTCGTATAGACAAAAATGTAGACCGTTTAAGAAAACCACCTAAAATGTATGATAAATCGAGTTTTTTTAATCAGGAGTTGCTATCTTTGTATCTACGGAGTCGTCTGACGATAAAGTTCCGTAATTTTCGGATCGGGTGAAAACTTCAGGGAAATTCCAATACAATCTGATGTTAAAGACGGTTCCAATTGTATTATAAATATTTATTTTAAATATTTGTAATCAGCATGTTTCGAGTATTTCCTATGAAAAAAATCACCTGAACCGTATTTATTGACCGCGAGTGTATAATTAAACGTGGGTTTACGCGTTTAAGACCAGTTTGTCTTCAAAATATGAGTGATAATCGTGAAAGTTTAAATCAATATGTGAATTATGTTCTTTGTTATATGTTTGTATTATCATATAAATTATAGTAATGTTTGAAATAGTACCTAAACCACAGAAGTAGATTGTGTAAATTGTAATTGGAAAGCTAACTGAATTCCACGATTAATTATGGTTTGACAATTTGTAAAGTAAAATTAAATAACAAACAAGGTGATGGTTTAGCGTTATTAGGGTATGTGAAACTTTCACACTTATTGTATTATTTCAGACACTTAAAATTGATAAAACTTTTCTACAAAATTACTTTGATATGACTTGCTAACCGTAGTTTTATGAAATATTTTACGATGGGTTCTGTGAATATCAGTATGCTGATTTTATGAATCGAAATAAACATCGTAAATAAAAATATTTTACACTACTGGCAAACTTACGTCGGCGGGTAGTTCAGATATAAGTAAATTAGATGTATTTATGAATTGGTAGAAGATATTTTAACAATTCGAATATCTTACTATTCAGGAAAGTGCGCTGACTACGAGTATTTAGAAATACAAATAATTGTTACCATTATTTTATCGAGGACAGTTTATCATGATTCTTGCAATTTTCAAATTTTTATCTTATTTTTACATCAAAAATAAACAAAAATCTCCATAGAAAAATGCGATATTGGGAAATAAAAAACAGCAGAGTATTTTAGCCGACTCTGCTTGCTTCTGTAAAGCATTTTTGAATCTCGATTATCAAATAGTATACCACGTATAACAAGTATGACAATGATTGCAATGCTTCCTAAAATAAACATCGACGACGTATTGACGGATCCCTAATACATAAACCAATAATACACAATTACTTTTGCTAACTGGCCTATTATACTGCCTCTCCAATTAACACACTTGCGACCACTTTTACATCGTATTTGAGGCAGAAAGCTTTTTAATCTCAAAATAATCTGACCGATCAAAATGAAAAACTATCTCATTTTAAAAAACTTATGCAGAAAAATCTACTTAGCAGGAGCAGGCGATTTTTGGTTTGAAGAAGGCGAGATAAGTAAAGGCAAAAGTTTACAATACAATATACTTTGCTTCATAGTATTTTCTATATACATTTCCATGACTATATTGGAAATAATTGGGGTATTCATCGGAGACATGCCTAAGGATGAAAAGAGCGACTGTACAACGTTTGCCGTGAGCCATACCATAGTCTTACTGAAAATGTTCTCAGTTATAGTGAAAAGGAAGAAAGTCAAAGAACTAAACAGCAAAATGGTGAAAATTTGCGAAGATTTTGAAGAGGAAGGAAGAGTCGCTGAGAATTATAAAATTATGAAAATTAATGTGGGGGCATATGCCGTGTCCGTATATGGATCCCTTATTTGTTTTGTCTTTGAGGGTATTCGGAAGATGGTGTCAGGTAAACTAATAATGATATTATAACCGTTGTTTTAGTCAAGATATACACTACCTGTATGGCTTGGTGAGAATGTAGATGCATAAATTATAACACTAGCACACACACAGATTAATAAATAAATAATTACTTAGTCGTTTCCTTTGTCATTAATGGCATTAATTATGATTTACGAACATGTATTTTTTGCCAATCATACAAAATAACGTAGTCAGAGTGCATCAAATTTGCTTTGAGGCTTTGTCTTCATCATAATATGAAAAAACTGAAATCACTTTATGTTTTTACTATTATTCGATCAGATATGACCGGGATTCCACCGTCGTTCGTCGCGGATCGCGATTGAAGATTTTAAAATAATTAGATTATTTGTTTTTTCAAGGATCTCATTTCATTACCATTGTGACATACTGGCCATTTTACGAGGACAACTCCACAAATGCCGTTATATTCAGGTTCTTCACAACAGGAGTGTTAGTGGTTATGATGGTCACTATGATATGCATCGACTCCTTTGCTATGGTCACTTTGATAATGTACAAATATAAATTTATTACTTTGAGATACTATCTAGAAAACTTACGAGTACAGTTTGACAAAAATAATCATCCTGGTAATGAGAAGAATGCCGCACAACAATTGTATGTTGGATTGATTGAAGGAATCGTGACGCACGGGAAACTTATAAGGTAATAGGATCGTTTCAGTATTCTTGAACGGGACCTGCTTATTCTTTATTTTAGTATTAATATTTGAAATATAAAGCATTTTGTGTAAACTTTGACTATACAGAGTCAAAGTTTACACAAAATGCTTTATATTAGAGCTCTTGAGATATATATATACTCGTAACAGACTTGTGGTTCAGTTTGTTAGACTTTGGACGAAATTAAATGTTAAAAACTCTATAAGAGCTTAACCTTAATTTTAATTTATTGAATTTAATGTTTGTTTACTCAATGGTTTAGCTTGTCAGTCTTTGACAGTTATTCTATGGGACTCGTACATCGCGATTTAAATTAGGTCCTAAACTGAATCACATTAGTATATCTTGATAGCCCCCTGGTATTTGGATCTTGTATATAGGTACATTACAATTTAATCTTGTTGGTAGGTTATCAAAAGAAATCGACGGGTCTGTCGGCACAGTGCTGGCGCTGCAAGTATGCTTAAGCTCAGGTTCTGCCGTGTCGTTGCTGTTGCAATTGGCTGTAAGTTACTATTTAATTCAATAGGTTTTTTAAACGATTTCAAAAAAAGAAGGAGGTTCTCAATTCGACTGATTTTTTTTTGTTTTATGTATGTTACCTGAGAATCGTGAACCGATTTTAAAATTTATTTTTTTGATCGAACGTGTATGTGTTATTACCTCGAGATGGTCCCGTTGGCACCAAGTTGGGGTCTGATGACGGGATCTTGGAGAAATCGAGGGACCTCTACCTTTAAGATTGTATTTTTTTTTGTGTGCAATATAGAGTATTGTATTGTATTGTGTATTGTAGGTAATGCAAAGTGGAAGATTTGGTTTGGATTTGTCATACAAATTTGTATACAAGGGGGTCTCTACTTATCTCTGCAGCTGACTGTACCTACATTGTTGTGGGAAGAAACAAAATAACTGATGATGATTTTATATCTATTAAGGCATAATGTATTTCCATGAATACAATTTTTGGCAAATAAATAATTAAATTACCTATATTCTCTGTTTTCAGCTTTCGAAGGACTTGACGTTCGCTGCACAATTGAAAATTATTTTGTTTGCGGTAGCATTATTCTTTCTCCTCGCTCTTTTCCTTTGCAATGCAGGCGAAATAACGTATCAGGTAACACTACGGCTCTCAGTATTTTAAACACAGACGGTCGCTATCGGGAAAATCTCAAAGGTTTTTAAATTCGGGGGTATACTCGTACGTGAACAAAACTTGTCGTGACTTGCCTAATATTTTTTACTCAAGTTTGTTCAAAGATCATTATTTCAATTTTCATTTTCAATCATTCATGAGGCCCATACGCCTTTCAATTGCAAAAAAAAAAAGACATTGTTTAAGCTGTTAATGAAAACAAAATATATTATGTAATGTAACAATTGTCGTGTTACGAACGTTTTGACTAACAAACTCTCTCAGTAAAAAACGGTAAATTCAAATGTTCTATGAGCGGACAAAAATATGCTCCATTTTCTTAATTTATCGCTTTTTTCTACTGCCAAAGGTCGTCGGACAGAGTACACCATATAGTTTGTATGACAAAATTTCGTAACACAATGGAAACGATCCTATTTTTTGTTTTGATTAAACCCCTAAGCAACTATGTACCATCCTTTTGATCGACCCACACACAGCTCATCATCATCATCATAATCATGTCAGCTGAAAGAGGTCCACTGCTGAACATAGGCGTCCTCCAAAGATTGCCACAATGGCCGGTCCTGTGCCACCCGCATCCAGCGGACTCCTGCGACCTTCACCAGGTCATCAGTCCACCTTGGACTCCGTGGCCTACCCACGCTGCGCCTTCCGGTACGTGGCCGCCACTCGAGAACCTTCCCGCCCTATACATATACAGCTCCCTTGTTAATAATTAAGTACTCGTATTACAGTTGTTCGACATGATCTTCGTTTTGTCCATGTTCATTTTAAGACCAACATCTTCAGAGACTCTACTGAGATCATCGAGCATAGTACTTAAGTCCTGTGTCATGTGATACCAACTCCAGTGAAAGTTAGAAACTCTACACTCGAAATTGTTGACGAATATGTATACCTGGGACAAACAGTCCAGCTGGGTAAGTCCAACTTCGAGAAGGAGATCAATCGTCGAATCAGACTGGGTTGGGCGGCGTTCGGGAGACTACGCAATATCTTCTCGTCCAATATACCGCAGTGTCTCAAGTCGAAAGTCTTTGACCAGTGTGTGTTGCCAGTGATTAATTACGGATCTGAAACGTGGTCGTTCACTATGGGACTCATTAGGAGGCTCAGAGTCACTCAACGAGCGATGGAGAGGGCAATGCTCGTGGTTTCTCTGCGAGATCGCATTAGGAATGACGAGATCCGCAGAAGAACGAAAGTGACTGACATAGCCCGAAGAATCGCCAGGTTGAAGTGGCGGTGGGCTGGCCATATTGCCCGGAGGACCGATGACCGGTGGGGTCGGCGTGTTCTCGAGTGGCGACCACGCACTGGACGGCGCAGCGTGGGAAGGCCCCCCACAAGATGGAGCGACGACCTGATAAAGGTTGCGGGTGTCCAATGGATGCGGACAGCTCACGACCGATCTTTGTGGAACTCTCTGGGGGAGGCCTATGTCCAGCAGTGGACGTCAATTGGCTGATGATGATTACAGTTGTAATAAGTAATAGGGTGGGCTCCCGGTTCTGGCTTTCGGCACAAGTACAGTACCGGAACCGGGAATTCCCGGTTCTTGACATACAAATTCAGAACCGGTGCCCTTCCCTATAAGTAATCATTTGTCATGCAATTTTCTCGAAAATTTAGCTCGATATATGTTGATTTAAACTTTCACGATTATCACTCATATTTCAAAGACAAACGGGTCTTAAGACCCGAGTCCGAGTTTGAGTCTGCCTGCGACCACGAGTGTAACGTCATGCCCGAAACGTCAGGATATAATTAAACGTAATAAGTTTACGCGATTAAGACCCGTTTGTCTTTAAAATATTTAGCTCGATATCTCCAGCAGTTTAAGTCTGATGACTTCGGAAGTAAACGGGCAGATTTCGTTTTATCAATCCAATATTTTGTGTTCAGGCATCTCTCCTGTGCGACTCCATATTCTACTGCGGCTGGCACGCTAGCATCATGCGGCGCGACTTGCGACAACTTGTGCTACTCGGTTGCGCGTCAGCTCAGCGCCCAATCGTCATGAAGGCCTTTAAGATGCTACATCTTACTTACGGCACCTTTATTCAGGTTTGAGTGTAGTATTCAGCATTATAGTATCAAATTTCGTTTGGTAAAATAGTTTTGTCCGGAAAACGTCATGGCCTATTCCACAAAACTGTACAGCAGGCTTAGCATATTTATTTTATTTTTAAAGTATTCCCATCTTTTAAAATCCCATGTTTTCAAAAATAGTGGTGATATGATGATGGCTATATTTAAAGCTAGTACTTACCTTTTTTTAAAGTATATAATTTTATTTGGCTTTTGCTTTATACTTAATAATTCTTACAACATACTTGTTGCCGTTATTTTTGTTGCACGTATTTGTCAGCCTCCGTAGCCTAGTTGGTAGTGACCCTGCCTACGAAGCTGGAGGTTCCGGGTTCGAATCCCGGCGAGGGCATTCTTTGTGTATTTATTTATCACAAATGTTTGCTCCTTGGTCATGGCTGTCTATGTATTTAAGTATATATATTTATCTATCTATTATATATATCGTCGCCTGGTACCCACATCACAAGCCTTAATTAAGCTTACCGTGGGACTAGGTCGATTTGTGTAAGATGTCCCAAGATAATTATTTATTATTTATTTAATTATTGGATGTTATTTGTTTATTAATCTAGATATGTAAAAAATATGTGTAACGGTGTTTGTCAGCCTCCGTATTCTTGGTAGTACCTAACCTTGCCTACGAAGCTGGAGGTGCTAATTATCACAAATATTTGTTCCTTGGTCGTGGTTGTCTATACCTACATCACTAACAACATCAACTAAGCCTTAATTTGAGCTTATTGTGGGACTAGGTCGATTTGTGTAAGATGTCCCAAATTTATTTAATTTATTTATCTCTTAAATTTCAGGTTGTAAGAACGACGTATTCGGTGTTCGCCTTGTTTTACGCTCAGAATGAGTCCACGTAATGGAGCTTCTCAACCGCAATGCAACCACTAAACGTCTACGTATTTGTAACATACTGCGCTAATTATGTGGATACCTATGTATAAAATATTCTTTGTATCTTAGAACTAAACATTAAATAAAACTATAAATAATAAATTTCCCCTAAATCGCTGCCAATTGGCAGTATGCCTAGTGGGTCGCATTGCCACGTTGTATGGCAATGCTTCTTCGCTGAGCGACATATTAACCAGTCCTCTAGTCACACGTTGAATCGCTTAATGGCGTATATATGTTTTAAAACAAATCATTAACACAGTCCATCCGTATTTAACCTGACCTAAAAGATCAACAAGTCGAATAGCGAGTATAGCCACGTCAAGACTATAGATTGTTCTACCACGATTATCTATTCCGTGTGCCAAGAGAAAATGAAAAAAACGAAGCCCATCCTAAAAACTTGCATTATTTCATAAATTGTTATCACTTATTTTCAGAATAAAATCTCGGTCTTATCGCCAACTTAAAATAGGCTACTTGACTCATGTCAAATTTAGTGCAATTTTTTTATATTTTCTGTAGTTTTTATTGAAAAGATCAATATTTTTCGATTACGGTGTATTAAAAGTGTTTGATGGGTACCTACATATTTTTTTTTGAAAAATTTGTTTTATTTTTTTTAAATTTCGTACTCTGAAAACGGTGTCGGCCATGGTGTGACGTCATAGAATCTTAAACTAACTTCATGTCGAATCTTATACGAGTGAAATTCGCCATGGATATGTATGCACGTATCCTTGCTGTGACATTGACATAACATAAGTGACATGTGAAATGTTTGTTTTCGGTTTCAGTGACGTCACACCACAGATAAATATATTTTCTCAAACATGCAATGAAATGTTGTAGTTACGTGCCTAAAAAGTGGCCGGGAAGTACCTCGTTGCCGGCCTAGGCCGGCAAGTACCTCTTTTTTAATTTTCATTTGACATAGGGTTGTGACCTGGCATCTTGGCTTTTAGCCAATAATTATCTGTAAGTAATATTAGTATAAAAAAATGATTGGTAAATTTTTGCAGTTATAATTAGGTATTTAAATTATATCATTTAAATTAAATGTACAATAACTACTCAAAATAATATTTAAAAAGCAGTATTATACGGCGCGATCCGTCGGCCCCGATCACTACATGCGATTAATTGGACCCAACCGACCGCGTCGTCTAATACCGCTTTTTTAAATTAAAAATATGCAACTTTCAAACAGGTCAATCTTAAAAAAAAAATGAGGTGTCGGTGTCGTATTTGACTTTTGTTGTGTTTCAAAGACTTGGTTATGTAGTTGACTTATAATTTCTTAGAAGGAAGATACATTTTTTTGTTTCATTTCATTGCATGTTTGAGAAAAGCATTATACATACCTCGGCCATGAAGTGACGGGTTGCCGTCCGAATACTATCCGGCCTCGCTTCGCTCGGCCGTCTACATATATTCGGCCGGCAACCAGTCACTTCCCGGCCTCAGTAGTAATGTACTATTATATATTTTTTCCGTTAATCAGATATTGATTAATATAATAATATAAGACAAACTTTAAAAATGGGTCAAGTAGTCTATTAAACCTTGAGTCTACATACATTTTTAGTTCCAAAACCTCCAGAGTCCTGGTGACGTCAGTTACTTCAACCGAATTTTAACTTTGACAATATCTATAAAGTGAAAAAGTTATGTAATATATTTATAACATAGGGCCTCACGAGGTTAAATTTATTAGTAAGTATTAACGTTAAAATAAATATATGAATGTGACAAACGAAGTCGTGTCTTGGTATGATATGTGTCAAAGACAACAAAGGCTATTGAAAGTCCGCTATATTTGTTTACATTTTTATTGTTTTCTACATACTGACGCACATAATAAATCTATTTAGATACGTCGTCTATACCCCGTGTTTTGTTGATTGTCAACAATAATCAATTTGTCTAAGATACTAGTATCTTAACTCTTGCTGCTATTGAGTTACTAAAAAAATTAGTTTAATGACTGAACAAGTGTATTGCAACCTTTATTACATCCTAATGAAACTTATTTTGACATGTGCCGTCAGTCACCTGAGATCTTATTCTTAAGGTTCTCTCACACTTACCATTTTCATGTATTATGTATGTAAAAAACGAAATAGTTTTTTTTCGAATTCGACTAAAAGCAATATACCAGGTAGCTTCAATTAACGTACCCAGCAGCCTGTTAAATTTAACGGAATTAAAAAAAAAACACGGTGTATAAATAAATGATTTTTAAAGACATTTACGATAACGACATTTCATGAATCCTATATTTACTCGATAGCTCATATTTAGTTTATGTAGGTACTTAAGATTATGAGACTACGATATTTTTATCACAAACTAGCAGCATATTTCATTTTTGAATGCATAACGTGGCGTGGCGTCCTATCTATTTTATATATTAAAACAGGATAACCTAGTTTTCAAAGCTGCCGTCGGATGCATCTATTTCTTAGAAGTGTTTATAACCGATATTTATGAAATGCAGGAGGTATCTTGAACCACCAACATCAATTGCTTCTATACATACGAGTATAGTTAAATAACTTTATTACTAAATTACTATACATTTACATTAATAAAAAACGTACAATTAAAAAAACAATAACTACTTGGAAATAATATTAACTACAAACTAAATCTTAAAAAATAAATTAGTAAGAGTAATATTAAAATATAAATAGTAATTCCATAGTACCTATACTAAAATATAGTTCGAGAAATATAAATTGAATGTTTATTTTTACTATAATGTAGGTAGAAAGTTACCAATTTATATTTCACGAACTATACTCAATTAGGATTTATTAGGCACAGCTTTGCTTGTAGCACTGTTTTTATTGAATAAAATATAAGCAATCAGTTTTTATTTATTCATCACCGTATAGGTCATATACAATCTTTAGCCATACAGTATGGCTAATATAATACTGTAAAGTATGGGTCTACAGAAAATGATAACAATGAAGAAGTGAGAAAAAAATACTCTTCAATTCAAGCCTCATTGCCATTATACGTTGAAAAACATCCAAAGTGGTAGTTTTTGAGATCGGTGCCGTATATTTTATAAAATAATCGTCGTAACACAATTGAAATAGCGCTCAAATTCTACTATACGTAATGAACATTTTGAAAATCCGTAGTATTAGTATTACAATATCTGGCAACAAGAAATAAGTTCAGCCCTATGTTCTTCTTATTCTAATGTTCATGCCAAGCTTAATTTTAATTACGAATTATATTTAAAATATATTTATTATACAACTTTATTATGTCAACACAGTATAAACATATGGATCGACATAGTGCATGTGAAGATGAAATGACTAGAGCATTATTATTAAACCGGAATGAAAAAGAATTAAACTACGAATATAATTAAATGAATGTAACAAAATGAAATACAAAATTAATCATAATAAAAAGAAAAACTTAAAACTACACTTAACACTAAACATCTTAAAAAATAACTAAAATACAAAAAACCTTCAAAATACACACCCTAATCAAATAAACAGAATGAATGTAACTAAGAATATTATCCCAGATTGACTTATACACTATTGTGTCAACAGTAGGTACTTTCAAATCCCGCAGATGTAGCAAGTGATTAATTTATCTATTGTCTGTCAGTCTCTGCACTTAAACTATGAATATATGAATGTAACTAAGAATATATCTCAGATTGACTTATACACTGTTGTGTCAACAGTAGGTACTTTCAAATCCCGTAGATGTGGCAAGTGATTAATTTATCTATTGTCTGTCAGTCTCTGCACTTAAACTATGAATATATGAATGTAACTAAGAATATATCCCAGATTGACTTATACACTGTTGTGTCAACAGTACTTTCAAATCCCGTTCTAATCGCGGTTTGATGATACCTAGATTGCACGGTTATGTTTTTCCGACTCGTTCAGACTCTTATAAAACTAGAAATAGCCGGTGAGAGTCCTCCGTCGTGTGCGTATTCAACATTACTCCGGCTACGCAATACTTGTGGGCGAAACGGTAAGATTAAAGTTCCGCCTGTGATATATTAGGTGCGTTGCGTCGCACATTCGCTATTCGGGTCCGGTCTAGTATTATTCTCTTTTCTGGGATATAGTTTCTATCGCGTGCCGAGCACATGGTTCGCTTCAAGTCGACCATTATAACTAACACCATTTCTGCTATACTTTAGAAATATTGGTACAATATTGGAAGTTAGGTTTTCCCGTTGGACTACAGTTTGGGGTTCTTCAAAAGAGGAGTGTACAAGTTTTTATTGGGTCGGCAACGCGCATGTGACACCCCTGGGGTTGCAGGCGCCCATAGGCTACGGTGACTGTTTTCCATCAGGCGGGCCGTATGCTTGTTTGCCACCGACGTGGTATAAAAAAAAAGTTAACTAATTTGGATATGCCTTAAACATTTGTTTTATAAATTCTTTGTTTTTAGAAAAAGTCTTCCATTCTGTAACGCAGGTATCACCAATAATGACATAATCTTAAATAAATTAAAATTCCAGTTATTAAAATATACTCAGTATTTTTCTTTCTAATATGTTGATTTATTAACAAAAAAATGTTTAGTTTAAATTGTGTCATCATCATACTTCAACAGCCTATGATAGTCCACTGCTGGACGTAGGCCTCTCCTATTAACTATGCGTGTAGACGCATTAGGAGGTAAATGCCCATAATCGCCACGCTGGGCAAACGGATTGGCGATCGCAGTAATGTGTCTACTATGATGACGCTGCTGCCTATCATCAATATTTTATCAAATAATGGTCAGTGACACTTCAATCAATAGTCGACTCTTACGACACCCGCAGAAGGCGTCACTACACGGCCGCATTAAATTTTATGACACACCATAAAAATATAATGATTCATTTATTCAACAAACATTAAAATAATATAGTCTTTGAAAATCCACAACACAGGTTTCGTCAGTCACCATAAATGTTTATAATAATTGATGCACGTGAAACCAATTGCCGAGTGATTAGAAGCATTGTACAGATTAAAAATCAGCTGCTGAAAAAACTAAAATAATATCACATTACAGGAAAATATGGAAATGCCTATTATACACTTTTTTTTAAACTGCTATAAACAAGACCCATATTTATGTAACTTTATAACTATATAATCTCGGATCCAAAAAAAACTCTAAACGGCAGGAGCGGGAGGCAAAAACGTGATGAACGATAGCAATAACTATCCGAGAGGCCAAATAAATTTTCTCAACGGACGGAAATATAAGAAAATGTGGCGACCCGGAGGAATAAGCGCGACACGACTTATATGGTCCCGTACTTTAATTTCTATGCATGAAGTGGTTTCCGTGTCAAGGTCGAAGCTTTTTCTTTGACGATATTTGTATAAGCTTTCAGAGGCAGTTTCATTTTAAGTAAGAATTATGAAGAATTAAACTGGGCGACCATAATAATTGCATACCTAAGATATTAAGTAAGGAAGTAGTTTTTTTTACAAACTTGCCATTGTGTATGACGATTCAGAAGTGCTTGCTACTACGCCTACTTGAATAAATAATCGTTTGATTTAATCTGATTGCATTTTACACGGACACCTATGCGTACGTTGTGATTTCTGCTACGATAAATATTGTCAGACATGTGTTACTCTAGACACTTCCGTTTCTGCTCCGTTTCTAATCCAAAGGCTAGTGAGTCTTTGTCGCTTCGCGTAGCTAGTTTGGTGACACCTTAAGTATTAAGATATTTCACTCCTACTTTTTTTACAGTCTATTAGATGTTTAATTTTTAGATGACTAAATCCTATCCTATGGACTTTGAATTGTATAAATATAATTCACATTTAATAATCTTGTAAAAGTTAGTGTCGCTACAAGATAGTAATATTTTTTTACTTTACACTTTAACCCAGAAAATAAGTCCACTGCATTTATTTTTGCTGTTCTGTAATGTGTGCTTTATGTGAATAAAAATGTATTCTATTCTATCCTATTAGAATATTTGCGTATTCTTATTTCGTTCTTATTCGCCTGCTTAGTATACCGGGCGTTACCTAGAACAAGAACAATATAAACAGTAGACCGTATTCATCAAATACAATAATATTTATTGAACGACTGGATTCTCTTTTTCTCACACAAACTAAATCATAATTATTTTCAATGTACGTTATCATCAGTGGAACTGACATCGCTTATCAGTATCACGGTACCCTACATACATCACAGGCAGATATCACGATATATTGAGCGTTTGGATAAACTTAATATAATTACACAAGTCTGTACAAAATATATTTTCAATATTTTTATTTCAAATTATTTGTAAAAGTTGCTGAACAATTGTTAATTAGTTTGAATACTCTAGTTACATTTATGGCTCCTGTTTTAGGAAAGAACATAAGGATACTCGAATGATCTTGTTTGTTGAGTGTATTGTATCTATCCTGTTCCGGCGTTACATACATTTATGTTACTACATAAATTGTATTACAGATTTGTTTCTTGTGTCAATTAGGTATAAATATCCAATCAACATGAGTTTTGCTGCCGCTAGATGATTTCTTTATAAGTATTTAATGTGGGAAATTTGTGATTAATCTCATACCTAACTGTTTTATGCGTGGTGTGGAATTATTAAAATATGAACAACGTCAACAAGTGCTTTATTTAATATTTATAGTAAACAATACTTCTTGCATTGATCTATATAGGTACGTATTTCTCCTTCTAAATAAGCACATACAAATACCTCCTGAGGCCTGGGAAGGATGATAGGAATCTCAGAATAGGAATTTAATCGAATAACATATGAGGATTTCTAAGTTTATCTTCGTGTTTACGTTATCTACGCTGTTTACCTATTGTATATATTGATGTACTTACATAGAGAAATGAATTTAATTTATAATTGATAATAAAAATACTTCCCTACTCATAAAATGATCATTCACCGTTCAATCTAACGATGAATACATTTAACTCCGAAGGACCGAAATACTGCTATTTCGGTCCTTAATATAATTAAGAACTCGTATTTCAAAGCAACCGTAGTTTTGTCTTGTTCCTAAATGATGTATTACTTACATTTGTAGGTACCTATGCTACTTCGTATTGCTAGTATTACTTACCAAACGTAGGTTCTGTAGAATGAACAGATATCGCAAGGTAATTTCAAGTTAGTTATACTTAAAACCACTACTACGTAATACATTTTTGAATCCTTATCGAACAGCATTGTAATGCGAGCACAAAGAAGAATCAGATCAGAGCTATTTAGATAATGACAAACAAAATTGTAATCACGTGGTTATAGGTACATCACATGTCGAATTATTTTGTATTTAAAAATAAGTCTGTAGATCATATTAAATAGGTAAAACATATGAAGTAGGACTTTTACTAATAACTTCGGCTGTTAGAAATATTAATAATAACCAAATTAAAAAAAAAACCGACTAAAGTTTCCATCATCACTCCACCGACTTGTTGCCAACAAGATCATCTCGATGCTTTACCCGTTCGATAAAAAAAAAAAAAACAAAATTATGTACTTTTTACCGAGTTTTTTTTCGTGTAACATATATTGAAATAAAGCCATCGAATTGAGAACCTGCTCCTTCTTTGAAGTCGTTTTACATACGTTTATTTAATTTGTCAAATTATAAGAGACTAGAAAAACAAATAAGAATCTGTCTTCGCAAGTCTCAATAGCTATAAATATGTTAGATTTTCCAGCCCGCCGGTCACAGGCTACACGTGAGAGGTTCCCGAATCGCGAATCCTTTTTCTTTTGCCGTGAATAAAAAAACTTTCGACGTCATAAAAGTATATGAGTTCGTCCCAATACTGTGCCGATGACTTCCAATCTCTCTGTACCGTACCCAACCCTGGAGATTACTTTTTCTCCCTCATCCAGTAAATTGAATTTAAATGAGAAGCAAACGGATAAAGAAAAGGGTGTTCGGCGATTTTCGCGAACATTTCATGCTCCACGCTCGTGTGTGAGGGTTTAATAGACAAAAATACTGAAATAAGTAAGTTGTTAAAGTTAATTTTATAATATTATACAGTGTGTAAGTCTAATACTGGCGATAAATGGAACCTGGTGAAGGATTATTTAGTGACATCATTGATTTAAAGGTTTTGAAGCTAAAATTAAACAATTATGACACTAATTGCTAAGCAGGTGGCTTATGATGGCCCCGTTTTATCCATTTATCGTGCTATGCGTCACTTTCGTACTTGCATACTTGTTAGAACATGACGGCAACAACGACAAACGATTACACGCGGTATTACTATCATACGCCTACAGTAATGTTAATTATCTGTCAACGAGTTTGAAACTGAATTATTTTGTATGGATACCTATGTTTTTAATGAAAATATTAAGTAAAAGTTATCTATAAGTACGCATTTATAATGTGCTGTGCTAGCCCGATAAGAGGTTCGCCCGTATTAAACGTACACCCTGTATTTTGTCGTCTAGCTTACATTTGTTGACAATACACGACATGTAATTATATATTATATTTATGTCTTCTTTGTATAATAGAGTACCTACGTAACTAAGCTAATACTCGTACACGAACGAAATTATTATTTGCTATCTCCTATGAACCTTACGTTACAATACCGTAGTTTTTATTTAAGGACCTTTGAAAAGCTATTCAGAAGATTATACTCCACTTTAGTAATTTACTTATTCTATTTCTAAAATATTCGGCCATTCGGAATTCATGTTACCAAATTTATAACAGTCGCATCAGACGGCTAAAGACCCTGGCCTTTGGCCAAAGGCTAAACATGCCTATTCAAAGAGGTACCGTTGCCAGCCTTCTGGACAACACCAGTAATAATAAGATTAATTGTAGGCCGGGAGCCATACTAAGGAATGAGATAATGATATTTACCTCTCGCTCCTTAGTATAGCTCCGTCCCTCCAACTTGCGTAAGAACTTACAGGTGTAATTCCGGCCGTAGGTTTGAGGCGGGCAACTCAGTTCCCACTGAGGTACCTAAGTACGAGTATAGTGCTATTCTCAAACATGCAATGAAAAAAAATGTAGGCAGGGTTTTAACTGCTTAGCTGTAGTCAAAGGTGGATTTACACCAAACGAGCGAATCGTTCTATCCCCACTACGAAATTCGTTCGCTACACAAAACGTAATTCGTAGGGTGAGGGATTAATGAGCGTTTGCTCGTTTGGTGTAAATTCACTTTAACTTGTTAAGGGTATACATTTTTGGCAAAACGGGGTTAAATGGTTAAGGCCATACATTTTTGGCCAGAGCGTTCCAGGCAGAAAATCTATCTAAAACCGGGCATTGCGCAGCTACTTACCGCTTTATTCATAAACGTCTGTTAACTTAACAAGCCGCTAATAATTGTTTGTCCCTTTCTGTTTTAACAATGTGTCTATAAGAGTAAAAGGGACAAACAATGATTAGCGGCTTATTAAGTTAGCAGACGTTTATGAATAAGGGGGTTAGGCTCCCGGGTGAGAGGGTGTTCGCGCTGCCGGCGGCGAGCTTCGTGGCCAGAAGGTAATGGATTACATGCCGTGTATTGAAACCATGTCGATGCCTGTTATCTCATAATAAACTCATGGAATATAGACACCAGCGCTGGACTGGGCTTGCCAGGGTGCTTAGCCAAGTTGCCAATCGCTAGCGCTTCATCGTTAATAAATCGCAGCTAACTGTCTTTGTCGCACTAATATGAAAGAGTGACAGAGAGGGAAAACTACGTTACGCTAATATACCTAGTTGCCGCCATCGATTTAATTTCATAAAAATATAAATACCTAGCCACCTTTTTTATTGAAATCAGTACATTTTTAGGGTTCTGTACCCAAAATGGCAAAAACGGAACCCTTATAGATTCGTCATGTCCGTATAAATGCTACAGTAATGAAATTTAGTAAGGATATGGTGTTGTTGTATGAACCGCTACAGGATTATGATACTAAATTGTAAAAAAAACCATTGGGGTGGGGGCCCTCCATACATGTAACTGAGGGATAGAAAAAAATTTTTAGTTGTACTTGTATAAGCATGTGGGGTATTAATAAAGGTCTTTGAAAATGATATGAAGGTTTATAAATCTCATTTTTATTTAAGCAAATCGTTTTCGAGATATCAGCTCTCAAAGTCTGAAAAATGTGTCCCCCCCCCTCTATTTTTTAAACTACGCGATATAAAATTCTAAAAAAAATATATGTTATGCACATTAATCAACTCTATCCACGATTTTTAGTTTGATTAAATTATGTCATATAGTTTTTGAGGTAAGTTGATTTAACTGATTTTTTTAAATAATAAATTGATAATGGTACAGAACTCTTCGCGCGCGAGTTCGACTCGCACTTGGCCGGTTTTTTATTACAGTACCTATCTCATATCTTCGCCTGGAGGAAAAAGTTGAAGTTTCCTTTTTAATTCTAGGGTAGGATGCACAGAAAATTACTAAATAGCAAGTATGAGAAACATGTACTTTGCTACGTGACAGTCTGCCCTAAAATAAGGCGGGAACTTCAACTTTTCACACTAGGCAAAGATTTGCCTCCTAGGCGAAGATACGAGATTCGAGGTACTTCAATGCAATGCTCATATATTACAAAATGCTTAATAAGTGTCGGATACACTACTTATTTTCTCTTTTCCTGGAATAAACCCTATGAGTCTGTGTGAGAGTCAGTCAGTAAGTATAATATTATATTAATTTAGATTATTTGATCTAAATTATTTTTTCAAAATGGCTGACTGGGCTGATATAGATCGATCCGTTTGTTCGCGTAGAATAATGGGATTACTTTACTGTCTGTATTTAATAAACATTGCGAGATTTTTTCTGCGAATATTGATATTAATCTCCGAGATTGTTGGCAATGAATAAACAATAAAAGTTAACGTAATTGATTAAAGGTGGAATTCGGAGAATTCGTTGCTGTCAGGGTTCCAATTTTGATAGCGTTCATTTTATTTTAAACGTTACCATGGTAAATAAATGTCTTTTGTAATATGATAGTATTATAAAGGAAAGGGATCTAAATTGAATATTGTTAGATGATATATATATTAGGTGTTTTTATTTCCGTTGAATTACAAGGGAAGCTTATTTAGGTCAAATACAATTAATTTCTGTAAGAAGCTCTTAACTCGTACTGTTATTGAGTTATTAAAAAGAATAAATCTATTGATTGAACAAGTGTATTGTAATCTTTATTAAATCCTTATTTTACTTATTTGGACATGTGCCATCAGTCACCTGATATTAATTTTTATTGGAACTTTACAAAAAGCTGTATACCAGGTTGCATCCCATTAACATACCTATCAAGCAGTTAACTTTAATGGAAAACTAATATAAAAATAATTAAATGCTTTAAACCAACTGATTTCTACGACTTATTATACCTACGAGTCTTGATACGTGACGTATAAATAACTGTGATAGATACCAATTAAATTTTTAAGACTTTTTTATTTAACTGTTTATAAATATCTCTTGGTATGTTTACTATACGTATTTAGCCAAAATGAAAGCTTTTCGGAAATTTCAGGCAATTTGTTAGTGTGCGTCAAGTTGGTGAGTGCCTTAAAATAACAAGAGTGTTTCGTGTTTTACATCTCATTTGCCCGCAAATGGTGCGCTTTCCTCTCGGTTGACTTTCACGCGACCGCTTAAATGGAACTATAAAATTGTTTGCGGTCTGAAATGTTACACTAGATTGAGATTTTGGTGGCAACATCTTTGTAACAGGGCTATTTGAAACCTTAGAATATATTTCATAATCACAATAATACAAGGATTTAACGTGTCCGGTTAAATTGATTAAAACATATAAATATAATGAAACGTTTAGATTCACGTGTATTTAGTCAGTACGCGCTACATGCTTGCACTTTTTGCGACGTGAGTTATCTAATCTTATCTTATTGGGCCCTTACGGATACACTTCGATACACTGGGATCTTTTGTATAATTGCCCTCCGCTCCGTTTCGCCTACCCCAGGGATTGTTCTAGCAACTCGATATGTTTGAGGACGGACCCTAGCGGCAGCGTTTTGACCTCCTTCGGTTCCAGATAGCCGGAACCGTAGTCTTTCATCCTTTGTCTGGCAAGGGCACATCAAGTGCACTACGATGTGAGTTTAAATGTTTAATTATATTAATAGGTATTACGTCTCACGAAAGTTTAAATTCGATTATTATAATATGTTTAATAAGCACCCAAATTTTATTCCATTCTTTGCAGCAATAAAAACGATAGTACCCCATCGGCAGCCTGCCAGATTATAAATCGGCTCCAATCTACTTATCGTCTTTCCCAGCCAGTTTCGTGTGAGTTTCGATCAAAAGCGAGCTAACTCCTTAATTAGTCTTCCGAACAATCCGAAAAAGTTAGTTCATAAAACTGGCCACAAACTATTAATTGCTCTGTCTGAACTCAGGCTTGTATTTTCTTTGTTTTAATCTAGTCCAAATCTGATTTCGATTGTTTATCAGTATGTCCTGCTTACACATGCTGTGGTCAAGACGGTGGTAACAGGGAACCTCGTGTATATTTATACCATTATGATAATCAATACAATAGTGAACCTTTTCATCACACTTGCTGTCTAAGCGCGCCATTGTTTGCGCGCGTAGCGGGAGTAATAGAAAAGTGAAATTCCCTAGGGAGTAAAATAAATGTCAGTACGTCATTTAATAATATTATGTCTTAAAACTTATTTTTGGTTGGCAAGTGTGATGAAAAACATTATATGCATCACGGTCGGTAAGCGGAATACTTACTCGAGTCATAAGAACTAAGTTCTTACTACTACGTTCTTAAATTCTAACACTCTCGTTAGTAATTCCGTACTTACCTCCCTTGATGCACAATGTACTATTGCACTAAATTTTCAAACAGAGTATAACAAAAACATTTTTTCTTTTTAGATTAGGAATAACCTTTATTATTAAAACATATATTTTGTAATGTACGTAGATATGTATATTATTTTAAACTTTCACGATTATTACTCATATTTTAACGACAAACGGGTCTTAGTTAATTGCGTAAACTTGTTTAATATTATCATGTCGTTTCAGACATGACGTTACACCCGTGGTCGCAGGGAGACTGGACTGGCGAGAAAACGTATTAACGTCTTCTAGCTGCGCGGGTTTTGCGAACTACCCGCACTTGGTATTGATTATTCACTTCTAGGCTAGCGTTGACAACACTTACAACATCCAATAGCTTCAAAATGGATGTCTCACCACGCTTACACTTGTAAATCAGAGGATTCCACGCGGACGAGAGACTTTGTATATACGTAGCTGGTGGAAAAAAAATACCCTGTGGTTGTAGAATAGAACACTAATATGGTAAACAGTCTTGAGTTCCGAATTCGTATACTGTTTCGTGTTGGATTATTGGTGGATGAGTTACTTTTTATGTACAGGGTTACTTTTTCACCGGTACAATAAATTTTCACACACATTTGGTATCGATAATAGATTACATTTATCAAATAAAATTGTCATTTTTTTTTAAATTTATTATTAATTTATCCTTCATGCAAATGCAAAATAATGGGCTTACTAATGATAAGACGTCAACGGGGTGCGGGACGCAGAGGGCGGCGGAAAGGGGTGAGCGACCTGCGCACGAGTTGGCAACATAGTAGTTACCTCAATCTCGGTGACTAGGTCATGGTCAGTCTCACGGTTGACGTCGGTATGTGCACGCGCGCCGCATCGTACTACCTTCAGTCGGAAATTGCTCGTACGAAATGGTTCGTAGTTATTTTCTCATTGGGGAAAATACAGTGGCAGCCCAGCGGCTATACGCTGAAGAAAGTGTGCCCCGCCTGGGAAATGCCAGTGTTATAGCCATGGCCAGCCAGGTCAACAGATTTGACCCCGTGAGACTGTTTTTGTGGGGTGAGGGTAGGCCCAAAATTTAAAAGACTTAAAAATCTAATAATAAGTGCATTTGATGAACTTAAAAGTGAGAACTACAGACTTGTGTTGGGAAATATCGAAGGAAACATTCAAAAACGGGCAAGAGTGTGTTTAGATAACTACGGCCAACATTTTGAACACTTGCTTAAGTATGTGAATTAATTAATTAGTATGAGAAATAGACTTCATTAATTAGGTATGTTTTTTTTTTCCAATCATTGTGCATAAAGTTGATTTCAAGTGTTTAAATACGCCTCAATGAAGAAAGTTTCTGTCCTTAGTGCAAGTATGAAGGAAGATTTGGGATCAAGTAAGATTTTTTTGCCAAGTCATAATCATAAGTTGATTATCACCGCCGCTTTTCTAAACAAACAGTTGTCAGTTCGTGTGTTTTGCTAGTTATGTACATTGATAATGCGTAATGCGTCCAATTTTCTTATTAGGTTTGCGGATAAGTTCAAACATCGGTATTTTAGTTTTTTTGTTCTAAAGGGGTAGTAACAAAAAATGCTAGTATTCTGTAACTTGGACTACTATTACGTATGTTGATTTTTTGTACTGGTGAAAAAGTAACCCTGTATAGTGAAGTATCACTAGCTTCTCCTACTTATGGCAAGAATTCGAGTATCGATGTGATGTGTTGATCAGGTTTATTGGCTTCACGGCAGCAAAGCAAGAACGGCCTAGCCAATAGAGTCCAATCCAATACCATTATGTAAATTTTCCGTTTGAGAACTAGCTATCGAAACGAATATTAACTTAGAGAACGCTCTGCGATTTTATTCTGTTGATTTTGTATAAACGAAACGAAACAGTGTGCAGATTATGTTTTTGTTCCATTCATATGTTGATGTTACTTTAATTTGAATATAGTTCTGTTAGCTTTGATTATTAAATTAAACAGTATACAAATAGGTATTCGATTGATAAATACGGCTACTTAACAGCGAACAGTAAAATACGTGGAAACTAATTCTCATAAGTAGGTACCTACTATTTGCGTAAACTTGTTTTAAGATATAATGCATTTTTAGTATAGTTGCCGATTTCTAAGAATGAACTTTTGACGGTTATAGATTAATCCTTATTAATATGAGGGTAAGACTTACCATTTTTCCGATAGTCTTAACGTCATTATTAAGGCTCATTTCTAATCTGTCAAATATTCATTCTTAGAAATCGATAACTGTTACTTTGACGCCATATGTTGCTTTGATTGAATGTAAATAGATTTGGCAGCCCGGTAGTATGTTGTCTATTCGCCTTCTTTCTCCCAAATGGGTAACGACAGTGGTGAAGATTTATGTAGTCGTGTGAATATGCAAGTATTATAACTAACGAGGGTCGAGTTTGTAAAATGCGTGTCATAAAACTAATAGGTAAAATTAGTTGGAAAACCATGACGTCTACGCATTCGCATGCGAAACTTTGTGAATTAAATACGATTTCACGTTTCGCCAGGGTTACGCATGCAAATGTGTGCTAACGGTGTGAATGTCATAAAATATTTGCAGAACCAGTCGCGAGTGTGAAAGTAGAACTTCAGTGACGGGCATAATACTTACTCGTAAACTTATTATTTTTTTAATTTAATAAATCGTATTAGCCGTGTGGTGACGGCAGTAAGAATACATTTGTCACCACCCCAATTCCTCCTGCGTGTGCCGTATAAGAGTCGACTAAGGGAGTGAAGTGGGCACTGACCATTATTTGATAAAAGATTGATGATGAGCAGCAGTGTCATCATAGACGACACATTACTGTGATCGCCAATCCGCTTGCCCAGCGTGGCGATTATGAGCATTTACCTCCTAATGCGTCTATACGCATAGTTAATAGGAGAGGCCTACGTCCAGCAGTGGACTATCATAGGCTGATGATGTGATGAAATCGTATTGCCTGTTTTGCTGCTGCCGTGTCTACGTTGTTCTGGAGAGGCGAGCGCACTCTTAGAACAATTCATCTCTATTCTTCAATGCCACTGCTAACATAAAGATCACAACGAGCCGCCATTGAGAAACGCCCATATATTTCGGCGTAGTGAAACAGCAGTTCAATGCAGTTTCAACTGGTAATGACGGACATTTACGCTGAAATTGCCCATTAATACACTTAAACGCCCGATTTTCACTTGACGTCGAAATTATCGTTCTTCGTTAAATTTAAATATTGAAGCGGAATATACTTATATTTAACGATTACTCCCTGAAAAAATAATACAGGTTTCAATATTTATCGTGGAAATTGTTGATAACCGAATACTGCAGTATTTTCAGGTAAGACCACCAGTTCCGAAAATGTATGATAAAGCAGTGTTTCTTATAGCTGAATAAATAGTCAAAGTCAAAGTCAAAGTCAAATAATTCTTTATTCAAATTGGAATAGCAACAAACTCTTTTGAATCGTCTAGATATGAAAACTACTTCCGGTTCGAACCCTACACCGCTGACCCAAGAAGAACCGGTAAGAAACTTGGCGGGAATTATTTTTTCAAACAATGATGGTACATCTTACAACTAACATGCATTAAAAAAAATACATAAAATTGATTTTAAATAAATTGAAATATAATAATAATAACAAGAGATGTAAAGTCTCTAAAAGTCACAACATTTATAAGTAATAATTTATAGAGAAGTAAGGTTTCTCTCCGAATAGGTATATAATAATAACATTATATAATGCACGTTTGGAGATGTATAGGGTCTCCAAGCGTAAATTATCGTAATTGAATGTCATGACTTTAACAAACTAATAATTAAATCCTAAATTACTCCCACGGTGTTTTATCATTCATGTAGTCTTGTGTACTATAATAAGCTTTAGATATAAGTTTACGCTTTACAAAATGCTTAAATTTGTTGACTGAAAATTCAGTAACATTTACTGGAAGTTTATTATAAAATCTTACACAATTACCCATGAATGATTTCCTAATTTTATGGAGCCGAGTGGCGGGTACTGCGAGCTTATGTTTGTTTCTAGTATTAATATTATGTATGTCACAGTTTTTCCTAAAATTCATAATATTTTTATGTACATACATAATATTCTCATAGATGTATTGAGAATACAATGTCATTATATTAATAACCTTAAACTTATCTCTAAGTGAGTCTCTAGGGCTCATTTTATATATCGCTCGAATAGCCCTCTTCTGCAGAACAAAAATAGTGTTAGTCTCTGAATTGGCAGCACTGCCCCATAATAAAATGCCATACGACATAATGCTATGAAAATAACTAAAATATACTAACCGAGCTGTATCGACGTCAGTTAATTGACGGATCTTGCTCACTGCAAAAGCTGCAGAACTCAGTTTATTCGAGAGATTAGATATGTGAGGACCCCACTGAAGCTTAGAGTCTAGTGTTATACCAAGAAAGACTGTACTTTCAACTATTTCCAATTCCTCACCTTTCACAAATATACTAGCCTGTTGATGTTTTACGTTACTTGTAACAAATTTAATACATTTAGTTTTTTTCTCATTCAACATTAAGTTATTCATATTAAACCAGTTTACTACTTTCGAAATAGCATTGTTTACATCATTCCAAGCTTGTTGCTGTCGTTTGACTTTAAAAATAAGTGAGGTGTCGTCAGCAAACAATACTATGTCATGGTGGGTCTCTATGAGATGTGGCAAGTCATTTATGTAGATAAGGAAAAGGAAAGGCCCCAATATAGATCCCTGTGGTACACCCGTGGAGACCAATGACCCCGGTGATCGCTGTCCATTCACATCAACCCTTTGTATTCTACCGCGTAAATAAGATTCCAGTAAATTTAACGCTAATCCTTTAACTCCATAATGGTCTAGCTTCCTGATCAATGTTTCATGACAAACGCAGTCGAAGGCCTTGGACAAATCACAGAAGATACCTAAAGCATCTCGTGATTCCTCCCAGGCATCAAATATTTGTTTAATTAATTCGACACCAGCGTCGGATGTTGAGCGCCCCCGAGTAAAACCAAATTGCTTGTTATGCATTAAATTGTTTACGTTAAAGTGCTTAGTTAATTGCGATAAAACTATTTTTTCAAAGATTTTGCTGAACGTTGGTAGCACAGATATAGGTCTAAAATTAGTGGGGTCAGAAGTGCTACCGGATTTGAATAAAGGAGTTACTTTACTATGTTTCATAAGATCAGGAAACTCACCACAATCAACACATTGATTAAATATTACTACCAATTCAGGTGCTACGATTTCAATAAGGGATTTGACGACATGAACAGAGACTCCCCAGAGGTCAGAAGTTTTTTTGACATTGATGGATTTAAATGCCTTTATTACATCTGAGATTTGGATATGTTCAAAATTAAAGTCGTTACTACACATAGGGACGTTATCTCTTAATAATATAGTGGCAGCCGAGGGTGATGAATTTAAATCCTTAGTTATGGAGACTGGTATATCGGTGAAAAAGTGCTCAAATTCTGTTGCTACTTCTAAACTTGACTCTATAATTTTGCCATTAATTTTTAATTTAGGATCTTGGAATCTGTGCTTTGATCGACCAGTCTCCGTATTAATCACTTTCCAGGTTGATTTAATGATGTCGGAACTATTTTTAATTTTTTGGGACAAATAATCGCGCTTAGCTTTATTACAATCAATCTTAAATTTCTTAGAATATTGTTTGACGTGTTCTTTAAATTCATCACTCGTATTAAACCGCCGTTCCTCATACAATGCATATAGTGCTCGTCTACGTTCATACAAGTCCGCAGTTGCCCACTCACTAAAAGCAGATGCACCACCAACCACAATATTTTTGGAAGTGAATATTTTGTTGTAATGTTTCATAAAAATGTGAAAGAATGAATTATACATGTCATTGGAGTTAATGTTGGAAGACAGAGTAGGTAGCGTCTGCACTAAACTTTCTTTCATTCGTTCAACACGGCTTGTGGTTACTGGCACAAAAGTAATTTGTTTTCTAATGTTATTTTTCCTGATGGTCTCAAACGTTATTAATTGACCTAAATGATCTGACTCTAAATTACTGATTACTTTTTTATTAACAGGAAAAATATCAGTAAAAATGTTATCAATACAAGTCGCACTAGTTGCACTGATACGAGTAGGCTCCATAAAAATGTGGTTGAGTTTAGAAGACTTAAATAGATTCAACAATCTTGTACTTGTTGTTGAATTTTCTAAAAGGTTTACATTAAAGTCGCCGCATATAAGTAACTTCTTACCGCAAACTGATATTTTATGAAGCACAGATTCCATTACACTTTCAAATTGCTCAAAATTACTTAAAGGCGGCCTGTACACACATACAACAATAAATTTATCTAATTCAATAGCACTCAATTCTATAGTCCGTTCAACAGACAGAGAAACAATGTCCTTACGTTCCTTAAATTTTAATTGTTTATTTAAAATAATTAATGACCCACCATGTATGGAACTAAGTCTGTTAAACGAACTAGCCACCTGGTGATTATTAAACTGAGGCACTACTTCATTACTTTTTAACCAATGTTCAGTTATACATAGAATATCAATATTAAATTCATTTAAAAAAAGTTCAATCTGCAAATCTTTTCCTCTAATACACTGAATATTTTGATGAACCAGGTGGATGAGTTTTCTATTATTATTACAATTTTCAATTAATTTATTAGAGACTAATTTGCCAGAGATATGGCACTCTTTTGTCTTATCATTTAATTTAAATTATTGGTTAAAATTGGAACCAATTCCGAGTTCATAATTGATTGCTCAATAGGAGCACAGTTATTTGCCAAATTTTTGGCAGATATATCAAAACAATAGGATAGCGACAGAGCTATTTGTCTCTTACAATAATTAGAAAGGTAAAACTTACCTTTAGTCATAGAAATAATAGGAAAATAATACTTATTCTTATTAACATAATTGTTAATGTCAATTAGCCTAAACTTATTACTATAATTATATGTACACAGCTTGTACATGGTCAGATTTAAATTATATCTAGTATCATTTTCCGTCTTTGACATTTCATTACAGTATGGAAATGTAAACATGATAATCTCTTTAACTTTAAGAGTATTTAATTCTTCAAAGAATTTCATTAGACTATTTTTGTTCAAAACTCCTCGGCTCCCTACAAGAATGAGCAGGGTACTTTGTAAATTTAAATTACTGTCATCTAAAATTTGACGCAAAATATCATTCAGAGAAGCTGAAGGCAAACAATTGTTGAAAATGCGGGGTCCCTTTAAATACTTGTTCAAAAATGAGCCCATGTTTCTTCCAAATTCATCACAATACATAACTACATTATGTTCATTATGTTCAGATATATGTAATTGTGTATTGTAGATAGAATTATTACTACTTACATCTAATGGTAAACTGGTACACAGATCAGGTTTAATTAAACTCATTGACAAGCGACCACTCTGTTGTTTACACAAACATGACTGGCCGAGTGTGAATATCAAATCATTCATTGCCAAAGTATATTCATTTATCACTTTCTTGGAACTATTATTCAAACTTTCTAATGATTTTATTGAATCCTCTAAACTTTCAATTTTTGATTTTAGCAACTGTGTATCAGTTTCATATTGTAATTTACTACTTAATAATAGAGCAGAATATGCATTTAACCTATCCACTAAATTCACATTAATTTTGCAAAATTGCAATTTTTTGAAAAACAAATTATTTTGTTTTGTTAACTTATTATTTCTTTCTATTATTTTCTTAATCTTAATATATTTCTTTACTTTCTTACGACTACACTTCACTATCCTAGGAGTTGGGGAATCAGCTGCAGTAGTAGCAATTGACTTTGGGTTGGGCTCGACCAGTTCTTCGAACAGACTGTGTGTGTGGGCCGCTGAGATATTGTTCTGGGCCTCTTGTAGCACGTTGATTTGTTCATGGGCGTCATGCAGAGCTCTCTTCAATGAGCTGATATCATTCAAGGCTTGCTCATATGTAGCCGAGCACTCAGTAAACTTGTCCACTGTCTCTTGTAGCTGTACCCGCTGTGAGTTTACATCATTATATGCTATTTCTAGAGTACATAGCTCTTTCTTAAACTTATCTTTACTATCAAGGGCTGACAACAATTCCCTCTCACACTCTTCCCTTTCATTGAGCAATTGAGTATTCAACTCCTTGCAAGTTTTCAATTCAATCAAGGTAAGCTGGAGCTTGTCTAAAGTTTCCTGCTGGCGAGCTGCAGCGGCTGTGGCTCTGCGAGTCAGCATTATTAATATTTATTAGGAAAAAACAACTTGAAAGGAAAAACAAGACAAGGAATCGCCTACTCAAGCCGAGTGATAGCTACTTACAGTATACACATGAAATAATGACGTCTCACTTTGCCTTTATGAATTCGCAATGAAAGTTCTCTTATTTTACTAAATTAAAACGAAATTGGCGTAAATTACCGAGTAAAATAAAGAGATAAGACAAAAAACTAACACAAATTTCAAATTTATAACCTGTGACGGTTACAAATTCGAGTCAATGCAAGACACTAGCAAACGTCACTAAACCACTTCACTTTTTATATTTACATTAAATATACGACTTAAACTATTAAATTCACACTTAAAGGGCTTAATTTAACATTAATTATGATTAAATATGTAATAATTATAAGGGACCCGGCAAAATCAGCTGTTCATTCTTTGACAGCTCAGAGGCGTTTTCCAAGTTAATGACTGGTCATTTATAATAAATGTCGGTCAGTTATTGAAAATGACGGTCACTTTGCAACTCTAATCTCAGGCGATAACCGTACACATAGGCCTCCCCCAGGGTTATTGTCGTAATCGCCACGCTTGGCAGGCGGGTTGGCAAACGCAGTCTTATAAATAGGTACACCGTATTTCAAAGCAGGCTGCTGCCCATTGGCCAAGGAGCTCATGAGTTTTCAGTACGAGAAAGAGAGGCAGTTTTCTAAAATTTCATTGCGTTTTCCTTCCATTTTTTTTTTCAACAACAACCATGTAACAAACAGCTTACGCCAAGACATTACATGTGGAATTATCTACAAGCTAACATAATTCTAGAAGTTATAACATTTTATGTCAAAATAATGAAAAAGAAAAATTATAGGGTACAGTAGCAGGTATTAAGGTAATGGTCAATTTTTCGTCTAAGTGAATAGTAGCTAAAAAGTTATTAATTAGTTCTATAGCTCTGTGGGTGGTTGCGTTGGAAGTTTGATGGGTGCGGATGTGATATGGAATAGTAAGGAGGTCCCTAGGGCGGCGCACTCGGCGCCCCACTGCAGCTGTATTTGTCAATATTACGAGTAGATACAGTAAATTAAAACAAGCACGAAGTCCCTACGGGAAGGATGACAGAAGAACGAAAGTAACAATAATATTTTTACGAGTGGCCAGCATGAAGAAGTACCGTTAAAGTAACCAACTTTAGTCTAAAAGATCAACTGTACTTTTTAATTAATGAAATAAATATTTTTGATTACGCGGAATTATTCTATTACTAAATCGTGCTTATAAATATTTTAAAAAAGTGATTGATTCTGGTTAGTACTGGACTATATACATAGTTACCCATTTTTAAGGTAAGTGCATACAAGTAGGTATTTATATTTATAAATGAGATTAGTTATGCAGTTTTACTAATATTAAAAAAAAAACGATATAAATCTAACAAAGTCCACGCTTCGAAACCGAGCAAACGAACGTTGCGCTACATTTATCATAGGTTTAATAAACCTTTGAATTCGCGATCTTAAGGCTGTGCATAGAAATTACTATAATGTTTAAAACAACGCAATGTTGTGATTTTGGATATTAGGTACTATGTCTTCTTCTTCTTCAGAAGGGCCGGGATAACCCTAGGTAGAAACCTAGCTTTATCCCGGCCTTTGCCAGGGTCCGCTTTCCTGCTACATTTCCTCCACTTTGCGCGATCCTGGGCATCTTCTACTGTAAGCCCATTCACACTCATGTCAGCCTTCACGACACCTTGCCATCGCTTCTTTGGTCTGCCGCGGGGTCGGGAGCCGTCATATAGGTACTATGTCTGTTTGCTATGATAATATATTTAATACTTATAAGAGTCCTTTGGAAACTCAAAAGCAGAAGTAAAGACAAGACTGTTTAGTTCCTATTTAAAATCTCACTATTTGAATGTGCTCCCTTATTAGCGTTTGATTTACTTGATCTAAATAGTTTATATTGAAATGAGTTGTTAAGCGAAGGTAGTGTTTCTTTTTCAAGAGGTTTCTTTTGGACATTTTGTTGACCATTGAAATACTTAAAAATTAAAAGATTGCTTGAATCATGCATGGCCTACTTAAAGCTTTTGAAAGATTTTGATTAGACTGGACGAGGCATATAGTACTTAAGTTCACAGCGTAACAAAGTCTTTGTTAGGCTGTGAAATACGAGTATACTTCCCGTAAGACTTTTGGATAGCTTTTTTTTCTTAATTTAATAACAATTTTGAACAGATCGAATAAATTAAAATAATGACTATAATATTTACTGAAATAAATGTTGTGTGACAGTCGATTAAAGTGTCAAATAAAGATGTATTATTAATATTATTTATCTAAAAAAATATCAGTTCAGCAACCAACCAACGCAACGTGGGAATAAGACAGACCGAGGACCTCATAAAGATAGCCAGAATCCATGGATAGCGTTCGTCGCAGGGAGGTATGAATTAAGCAGTAGACTTTAGGCAGATAATGATGATGAAACTGCGTAAGAATTTACTTAAGATTACTTTTAAATAGATGTAGAATGGAGTTTCCCCGATGCCCTCGTCTAAAGGCTTAAGTAACGAGATAATCTTATTAAGTTAAGCCTTTTGTCCAGTCAAGGTCGATCTGGCCATTAGCGATGGGCTCTGATTTCTACCGTCGTCGTTACGACCTAACGAGTGAAATAGTCTAAAGTGAAGAATTGTTATTATCTTAGGACTTTAGCCAAGCGATTATGAAAACTGCTAAAGAAGAGGCAGATAGCCCGATCTGAGCTTATTTATTCGAAAGAAGATACAAGCCGGAATTGCCATGAACCTACGGATCCAAACTATAGTGGCATATTTTATATAGCTATTTATGTCATAGTATTGTATTTAGATGAGGACTTTTATTCGTCAAGTCATAAAATATCATAAAATTAAATTAAATAAATAATAAATCAGTTCCGTCTTCCTGTCTACGAGTATTACAGCTAATAAAATTAAAGTTTAAGCGCTTAAAAGCATCTCAGTAGACGAGTATGTCGGTCATCGATGTTGTCTAGCGAACTTGTAGGCTTATGATGGTACCGCGTTTAATCGTTTGTCGTTGTTGCCGTCGCGTTCTAACAAGTATCTAGGTGTGCAAGTGCGAAAGTGATGCGTAGCACGATAAATGGATAAAACGGGACTATCATAAGGTTTGTATAGGTCATTAATCAATATGATATCGGTTTCTGTTTATAATTTAAACCCTACAGTGTTAGATAGTTAAGTATTATTTTAATAGCACAAATCAAAATATATTACAAAATTAAACTTAAAAACACACCACATACCCAGCATATAGGCGCTCTTTTATCCGAAAATACCCTGAATAATTATTCAAACCCACACAACGTAACTCTCAGACGTACAATAACATTAGCAACACGTGTACCGTTGTAGATTTCTTTGATAACTCGTCTTCCCCAAGCGAGCTACAAAAAGCCACAAACAAAGCATAGTTCACACACACTTGCTGCCTTTCTCCCTTGGCGCATAAAGTAGCTGCATAAGGAACCAACTGACAAGTGCAATTGCCGAGATACTAGATAGCTCAGGCCCGCCCTGCTGTTAACACTTCCCTAGCACGCTAGGGGGCATGACCTCGGCAGATAACACTTCGCAATTTTTAAGTGTAGCGCAATAAACAGGCGCATTTAATGGTGAGTAAAATAAACACGCTTAGGTTGCAATAGTTATAAGTATGACTTAAAATGGGGCGTTTGTTTACCTTGCAGACCTATTCCGTGACGATGCCATCCGCAGCAGTGCCAAAATGGTGAAGATTAATTTTTGATCTACTTTTTCGTAATTAGAATATGATAATGAATAACCCCTTAAACGGACCAGCGTACCCGTGCGTAGACAATCGCTAGCGCTTAATCGTCAATCTTAAACGGCAGCTAACTGTCTTTGTCGCACTAATATGAAAGAGTGACAAAGAGGGAAAACTACGATACCTACGCTACTAAGCATTAGCGATTGGCAACTTGGCTAAGCATCCAGGATTGTTTGTTCACTCTGTACATCATATTTACACGGAAAACTTTTCAAGCCTGTTTTAACACGTTCGACGCCGGTGACACGCATATGTGACCGACAAAACTGTACTCCTATGCCAGTGACACACATACGTGATCAAAGTAATTTTATTCTTATGCCACTAACATAAATCAAGTTCTCACTCCTATGCCAGTGGCATAGAAATGCGAACGTTTTTGACACCAGCGCTGTGTCGCCGGCATAGTAGTACAATCTTTTCGGTCACACATGCGTGTCACTGGCATAGGATTTCTATCCGATAATTTCGATCGGCATAGTATTAGCACTTAGTGAAACAGTACCGGAGGCGAACGTGTTAAGGCCTACGAAGTACGAACGAATACTGTGAATGAACATTTGGAAGCTTATAATTGTAAGTGTAACAGTTTCGCATAAACGCTAAACATCCATGAATATAAAATACTAAGGTGCGGTGGGAGAATACTTCTCTGATTGGGCAAAGAAGAAAGTTGTCCTTCTGCTGGTAGAAAGACAAGGTAGCATTTTGTCTCACCCCATTCAAAAAACCGTTTCATCTTACCCAAATGCACCTTAATTTACAAACACAACATGTGTAGGTAGTAAATAAATTTTACCAGAACTTACTTAATAATTAATCTTCTAACTAGCATACTCTATGTTGTACCCTATTCTACAAATACATTTAATTTGCTCTTGTAGACTTCGAGGGTTACCTTAATCAGATTCATTTTACAATGCTACTAACACGGTCGGCTGCCCCAAACTTACATAATTGAATCTCATGTTTGCTTACTGCCTAGACTAAGTTACATTCTCTTCGCAGTTTCTTCGCTCATGTCATGTGTGACTATAATAAACCATTGATATAACAAGACACATAAAGTCTTTATAGAACATGATTGCGAGCGGCGCCGAGACTGCACGATTAAAACTTACAGTATGGTGACTTGTCTTAGTGTTTCTCTAAAAATATGCGCCTGTTAATATGGGTTTCCTTAAAGATAATATTTTTATACCACCTTTCAGGTCTCCTTATTCTCTTCTTCTTCTTATCTTCCTTGCCAGTTTTTTATATAATTATTTAAATTAATGTGTCAAATATATTCTTTTTGGTGTTAAATTATAGGTTACAAACAAGTAACGCCCGGTGTATGTGCTCATGTGTTGTTTTGGATCGACGCATGATAAACATAGCATGAAGGTTTAGGGAACATAGTGATTGTTGAAAACGTCTGAATTTATTTTACAGTCTTAAATAAGTTCCGTGTGATGAATAGCGACTTCAAAAGTGACAACAATATAGGTTTGAAATATTGCTAACTACATTATGTACTTATAAATATAATTGAACGGTTAGACTCACGTGTGTTTAGATCAATCGTTTAATTACATTTATAGGTATCATATTTCACGATAGTTTAATTTAACATAATTAAGTAAGTATAAATTTCATTTTCAGTTTTATAGCAGTCGACGTCGCGTGGTGACGGCATTAAGAATATATTTGTTTCCACCTCAACTCTTTCCGTGAGACTCATAATAGTCAACTAAGAGAATGTCATTGACCATTCATTTCATATTGATGATTGGCAGCAGCTTTATGATAATGCACACAACACTATTATCACTAATCCGCTTGCCCAGCGGGGTGATTATTGGTACATATTTACCTTCTAATAAGCCTATTTTCACTGCTCCTCTGCTATATTTACACTGCTCCACTGCAATACTTTCCCTATTCTATAAATAGACTATTGATGAAATAGGCTATTGATGATAGCGGCTAATGTTGCCAGTGTCAACAAATCCTTTTATTTTCCTCTTAGATTAAAGTACTGGATATGCAATTTTTGCTGTTTTGTAATCGAGCTGTGAGCTCCCGTAAATGTCGTTCGTCAGAAAAGACTTGCTATAAACCCAGTAAATCTGCCGCTTCTTTGCATCCCATCATAGGAAAACTTGTTTAATAGTGAATTCGTAGGTAATCGTAAAAAATGTAAGCCCGGCATAATAATATTTTATGATGACAATCGATCCCTCAGGCGAAGTATGGATTTAGAGATCGCAAGAGAGCTATGTGATTTTTACTGCGTTTATAGTTTTATTACCACCATCACTTTAATGCCTGTTTTATAAAAGTAAACAAGATTATTATGTATTCATACTATGAATTTTTAATGAAATTTAAACCGTGTGGTGACGGCAGTAAGAATACATTTGTCACCACCCCAACTCCTCCTGCGGGTGTCGTAAGAGTCGACTAAAGGATTGAAGTGTCACTGACCATTTTTTAATAAAGATTGATGATGGGCAGCAGCGTCATCATAGTGGACACATTACTCCAATCGCCAATCCGCTTGCCCAGCGTGGCGATTATGGGCACTTACCTCCTAATGCGTCAATACGCATAGTTAATAGGAGAGGCCTACGTCCAGCAGTGGACTATCATAGGCTGATGATGTGATGATGATGTGATACTATGAATAGCACGAATTTGCTACAAAAACCGAAAATGGCTCCGCTATTTATACGCAGTTCGTCAGTAATTGGAAGGGAACTGGGAATGGCAATGACACGAATTGTCCGACAGAATAATCGCACGGACCAATCCGAAATAAGTAAATTAGGTAGTATAATTTAGATGAATATATTGGGAATTAAATAATCTAAATCTGTGAGGATATGAAAGCAGCTATGAGATCAAAACGAATCGGGTCAACAAGACAACAGTTCGGGCAGTAAAACATATTAGGGAACATACCCATACTACATGACCCTTTTTTGACCCCCCCCCCCCCTCCCCCTGGTGACCAAGCGTAGTATATGCCAAGACAACAAGAGTGCAGGCGTAGGATAAATAATAATTTTAATTGTAGAATTGTACTTTCGGCGTGTAAGTCCAATTTAAATTACGTTTTTACAAAATAATCTCGAAATATACTAGTCACGTGACAAGATACCAGACCCCCCACTCCCCCTGGTGACCGAGAGTGGTACTTTGATGGACCCCTAAACAGGTCACGTAGTATTGGTATGTTCCCTTAATTGTCAAATACACTCGCGGTCAATGAATACGGGTCAGGTGGATTTTTTCACAGAAAACACTGGAAACATGCTGATTAGAAATATTAAAAAAAAATTATAATACAAGTGAAATCGTTCTTAACATAAGATTGTGTTGAAATTTCCCTGAAGTTTTCACCCGATCCAAAAAACACGGAACTTTATCGTCAGATGACTCCGTAGATATAAAAAAAGCAACTCAAGATTTAAAAACTCGTTTTACCATACATTTTAGGTGGTTTTCTTAAACGGTCTACATTTTTGTCTAAACAAACCGACCTAACGACAATTTTAAAGTTTTTTTCGGTTTATCTATAAATTTAGGGAAATTCCAATACAACCTGATTTAAAAATAGATTTTACCTACACTATAAATATTTTTAAAAATATTTGAAATCTCTATGTTTGCATTATTTTCTATGAAAAAAACCACCTGCCCGTTTTCATTGCCGGAGTGTGTATTTATTTTATTTTTTATCTATCAATATGAGTTTCGAGGTGTTGATTCTGATTTAAAAAGAAGAATAAAATATAATTCAAGTGTACGAAATTCGTATTTTAAAGACAAACGGGGTCTTAATCGCATAAACTTAAGTTTAATTATATCCTGACGTTCCGTCTGCCTGCGACCACGGGTGTAAAACGTCATGCCCGAAACGTCAGGATATAATTAAACGTAAGTTTACGCGATTAAAACCCGTTTGTCTTTAAAACATGAGTGATAATCGTGAAAGTTTAAATCAATATATACGAAATTCACTCCAAAAATTCGTTAGCTGCATTTAGAAAGACGAATAATCCGTGTTTCACTACGTAGTCTGTCATACAATTTATCACCACATTGAGTCCCAAAGCCAACCCGTATGGAGGCTACTTTGTCATCGCGGTAACTGACGAATTGAGAGCTTTATGTTGCATTCACGCACAATAAAACTCACAGCTCCAATCGTAAACTAAACTTTTTTTCACGAAATTTTTTTCACTGCTAAAATACTAATTTCAATATGCCGCTTTGATATAAATGTACATCGTGCTTGTTAACAAACCGCCAGATTTTAACCATAATACATATTCATGACGTTTAAAGAAGCATAAAATGTTATAAGACTTTTATCATATACAGGGTGTTTGGTTAGCGGTGTCGGAGCTTTTAAGGGCTTAAACTACAATCAATTTCATCGATAAATTACCATACAATTTTTTTTGTGCCAACGATAATTAAATGGCGTCCATTTTAAAATTTCAAACAGACGAATACGGGCGCACGTGATATTTCTGGAATTATACGTTTGTTATCGGTCCTATCCTTGCAAAAAAAATCTCGTTAGAGAGCTCATTAGATAAGCAAACTAATTAAGCTAATCATTTGACTCAACTATTTGAACAACAAGGCAAAATTTTTTTTTTTAATTAAAAATAAAAAAAAAATCACCTTAATTTTTCAATTAATTTAATTTTCCATGAAAACTAGGTCGCTAAGATAGGTTTTTGGTGTTGTTATTTATTAGTACAGTATGTTAGCTAAGAAATAACACCATAATTACAGTTATACCTTAAGTACTTTAGGAATTAGAAGTGCTCAAACATGCACTAGATGGATGGAAGGCGGCCACTTCACTAGTCAGTACACTGCTGACATTCATTTGTTTATGGATTTTGCATCGGGAACGCTAAATGCAGCGGTTTTGGTGTATGTTTGAGCACTTGTAATTCCTAAAGTACTTAAGGTATAACTGTAATTATGGTGTTATTTTTTAGCTAACATACTGTACTAATAAATAACAACACCAAAAACCTATCTTAACGACCTTGTTTTCATGCAAATTTAAATTAATTGAAAAATTAAGGTGATTTTTTTACTATTTTTAATTAAACATTTTTTTTAGCCTTGTTGTTCAAATAGTTGAGTCAAATGATTAGCTTAATTAGTTTGTTTATTTAATGAGCTCTCTAACGAGATTTTTTTGAAGGGATAGGACCGATAGCAAACGTATAATTCCAGAAATATCACGTGCGCCCGTATTCGTCTGTTTGAAGTTTTAAAATGGCTGCCATTTAATTATCGTTGGCACAAAAAAAAATTATATGGTAATTTATCGATAAAATTGATTGTAGTTTAAGCCCTTAAAAGCTCCGACACCGCTAACCAAACACCCTGTATAGAAAAAAAAAAATATTATGAAAGGTAGGTAAGGTAAACCACCCACTCCCTGATTTCGGCGCAAGTTAGTACAGCAATAACTTCCCTTAACACAATTTGACTGAGGCGTACTACGTTCTACTCGTACATAGTTAAGCGTTCTACGTGATGGATGTGACACTTAAATTTGAGTGTTACGATTACGACATGTCGTTAACTCTGTGTATCTCGGCTTACTCACCTGAGGACTTGATACTGCTACTCGCTGGCACTAAACTTGGGAATTTATTGTCTTTAATTATTGGGGCATTAGATTAAATTTATTGGACGTGTCTAGGTCATGTTTAAAATAGGCATTCTTCAATAAATACCTAGTTGCTATTATAGCCCCTATAACTTTACTATGTTGCCGATATTGAGATTTCGGTTGACTATGTGTAGTCAAATATTATAATCCGATGTTCCTAGAATATCACAAAATCATAATAGGTAAGCTTAAAAATGGCGAAACGCATAAAAATACTTAAATAATTTCAATAACTTATTACAGAATTTAGTATTGAATTTATACAGTACAGCCGAAAATCCAAAATACATTCATTAGTTTCATAAATACCAAAACCCACAAACGTCTATATGTAGATCCAAAATGATAACAAAAACTTTACGAAACTCAAAAAGCACAGATTTTTTCCTGCAAATTAAATAAACAAGACAAAATTAGGTGAATTATGAAAGTTGAAACTACTTAGTTCCTCAGTCATTTCAATATTATGTAGATGTTTTTGATAAGAATCGATTTGGACTGGTTTTGGGTAATGGGTAGAAATGAACATCAGTGACAATGTAATAAATTCAATTTGACTTTATTCGTATCAAGGGCTGGATAATTTGAGAGGAACCTACAAAGATTAATGTTTATGGTATTATGAAATAATAAATTACTATCTTTAATCTTATCTTTGTTCATCGCTTATAAGAACAACAAAATAATTGGAATAGTGCAATAGATCCACTCCATAACTTAATAAAACAAATATTTGCATGGGCCATTTCATACGTCAAAGTGAATTTGAATGTGTACGAGTATGTCAATATAAACTTTCAACTGATGGCCAGCTTGTTTGGTTGGATCGAATACATATATTTTTCTATTTCACATCCAGCTGGCCTATTCTTGTTAGTGCTACACACATGAAAAATCAACAGTATAATATTTATAGGACTACCATTTTTATTCTAGTTGTAAGCAGTTGTGTGTGTAGATACAGCCGAATGAATCGAAAGAATCCTCTTATAAATATGTTACGACGTTCTTATTACCTACACAGAATTAAAGTGCACTGGGATATAATTGTTGAGCATTTTTATAAACACCTTATTTTGTCTTTGACCGTACTTACACATACACATAGGACTACATAAGATACTCTTCTATTACCAGAGATAATGTCCATAATCACCACGCTGGACAAGTAAATTGACAATCACAGTAGGGATTTATAGTAGAGAACTACTATGATGACTGCTACTGCTCATTATCAATGATGCTCATTGTTTAACACTGAAGTGAATAGTCAGTGACATTTTAATCATTTAGTCGACTCTTACGACTCCCACAGAAAGAGCTGGGGTGGTGACAATTGTCTTCTCATTGCAGTTCACAATCTCCGATTTTTTTCTGTTAGATAAATATTAGTTGTCCTTTTCTATCATACGCCTGGGGAAAAATATAGTGTTTTTATACTTATCGAGGGATTCTGAAATAGGCAATAAAACAAAAACAGTTATAATATGATAGCTAACATTTACGGCACGGCAGTAGTACCTACCTACAATATATTTTTTTAAGTTTGAAACAGAAAATGATAACGAAAACTATTTTAAGACGATCTTTGAGACGTTAGACGTATTGCACCTATACGAACATATTTATTACAGTATTATTAGATACCTATATTATTATCGGTACTCTGTGAGCTGCCTATCTACGTGCATGGTATAAGGTTAGCTTGACGTAACTCGAGACCGAAGAGCTTACGATTTCCTCGCGCAATGTATCAGCATTGCGATACAGTTAAGATACGACGCCACTACTTGGTACAATGCCAGAAGCGCCTATTTTAGATCTTAGGTTTTGTTTGATATGACTTTATTTTTAACTGTAAATATTTTCTTTGTCAATATTCGACATAGGACAAATGTTCTAAAGTATCAAAATCATTAATAATTAAATTAGACAGTTTTAGTTACAAAGTGTCCGAACGAATAGACATAAATTCTTAAATAGCTCCCCAAAGACCTTAAAGTGTATTTATGCGGTCTAGACGCCCGCTAAGTGTTTCAGTGTGATTGGACTAGGCCTATCCAAAATTGGAAGATACATTACGACGAGTGAAGTCAAGGTCAAGTATTATAAGGTTCATGGAACCCCAGAAAGTGAAAATTGTTTCCTGAAATCGCGATACGTCTGGTTGACGTAAGACTGAAGAGCCAGCGACTTCCCCGCACAGCGTATTAGCATTACGATAAAGCGAGGAAAAACCGCCAGGATATTCGGTATAATGCCACAAGGGCCAATTTTAGATACAGGGTAGGTTAGTTAAATTGTACAGATTTGAAAATAAAGACACAAAACATTAAGAAATGAAAGCGACATTTTAACCCCTGGAACGCTGCTGTCACAAATTAGCTTGTCGATTAATAACTTAAAATTGTGTTCCAAATATCTTGTGACGGATCCATCACTCTGTACTCCAGGGGTTAAAAGACACTTTTTTTAAGCGGTCAAACATCTTTTTAATTTTTCAATCTGGCCCTAAATTTCATGTAAATTTGATTTAATTCCCCACAATCCTATACAGGATTACAGCAAAATTAAAAACCATCCCCACATTACTAGTAGGGGAGGTACCCGAAAAAAAATGTTTTATATATTTTATTCTACCACTTTATCGGCGCGATTAATATGTATACCTTATACCTATACCAAATTCCTAGTACTGCGGGCAGACAGACGGACAGATGAACATGGCGAAACTATAAGGATTCCTATTTTACTACGGAGCCCTAAAAAAACGATGTCAAAGACTCGCACGATGCCAGTTACTAGCTGTTAAAAGCACTGTGCAATCGCGTGACAGTAGCTTGATGCTCAACTCGCTCTGCTCCGTTAAACAAACCGCTGAGTGGCGAGTGCGAGTAAATAGGTCACTTTTCAGCGTTCTGTAGCCAAAATAGTAGAAACAGAACCCTATAATTTGGTCATGTCTGCCTGCGTCCGAAGTAAAAAAAATAGTAACACGTATTTTAAAAGCCGCAACATAATTGAGCACAAAAAAAAAAATAGTGGACATCCTTACTGGACGGCTTAGGTGTTTCGTGATGATATTTATTTTATCGCATGTCTAGTTTGATATTAGTTCTCAAAAATTGTAGGAAGGTTTCCAGGAAAGTTTTATGATTTAGCGTACATAAGTATCGAGCAAATTGCTTTGAAACTCGTAAATATTGGTTCCTTCACTACAAACGCACTAGGTCTACATAAACAGTAAGAATGAACAGTAAGAATTGTTGCGAATAATATAGGTTTATAATCAATTAAATTAAATGAAAAGGTTTTTGAGGAATTGCTGAAAAATGCGTCTCAAGCAAGTTTTATATGAAAGCACAACCCTTTGTATTAAGCTTATGTCCAGATCTTTATATTATAATTATATTAAAATATGTAACTACTTATACGAATAAATTGTATTATATATATTTCAATCATTATTATAGGGGTCACACGTTAAAAACTATGTCGCTGTCATCTCTGTAACTCAAAGCAGTTCCCACCGGTGTAATTTTGATATTGTCGTATGATATTGATATCGTAGTAAGCGACGCTACCTATGTCAAAATCTCAACTTCGACAGAATGTTTTATAAATTCTGAATTACCTTTACCCCATATTAATTTCGCACGTGAGCGAACTGATTTATTAGACTATCCAAAAGCCAAACCTTACAAACTTTTGATCAGTGATCGCACACTCTTGATTTATCGTAGTTTCCATGATATATGCACGCATTCGGCTTCCGACTCGCAAAAAAAGGTTACCTATCAATGGCAGAAAAAACATCTAAACCCCGAAACAAACTCGACTTTTCTTTTTCAAAATTATGTCCACCGGCCACCGGGGTTAGTGAATTACAATAAATCATTATAAGCTCATAACTTTTGTAAAAATACCTCGTTGTATTGTTTGAGAAGAATAAAGGACAGTGGACACAAAAGCGGTGAGAAAAACGTGTTCCCTGGAGACGCCATCGCGGTCAGACCAGTGATTAATTACTACTGAGATTTATGATGAAGAAGACCGATTATTCTTGTCGATAACATAACAGACAGGCTTATAGAGGCGTGTGTACACTGAGATACGACACAGAGACTGATGGCGGGGCTCGCTTGGGGATGTCTAGCGGTAAATAAAATTGAGGTGATCTCGAGAGGACTATAGACTTTTATAAAAAAGGAGGTTCATGGGTATTACTATATTTCTTATAATATTTACAATTATCGTTATAACTGCACTGAAACAACGTTATCCTGTTTTGTATCTTTGTATTGCTTTAGTTATTATACTATCTTCTGTTGGTGGAGCTTGTAGTTAGTAAATCATTATTTATGTATTTCGATAATAATAGCAAGGGTCTAGTAGCTATGTTGTTGCTGGTAGTATTTTTGATTTATTTATTGAAATTGAAACGAATTCGATTGCACATTAATTACAAATGTAAACTTTCATAAAATTTTCAGTAGACGAAATTGAACACTTAAATTGAACTTCAAGTATTTATTACACAAATTCAGAATACATTCTTCGTTTTCGAAAGATCATTAAAATGCAATGCTGATAGGTTTCGTTCGTAAGTAAAATTCTGAAATTAAACTTTAAATCATGACGAAAATTTTATGAAATTCCAGTGTAAGGTGGAGATAAATTAAATTTGTTACTAAAGTCCTATTGGACGGTTACGGTCACGATATTAAATTTATGCCATCAACTGGCATTGAACGAACGGGCATTTAACTTAGATTTTCAATCGCGGAATTCAATATTACCTGGAATGTACCTACGCTTTCAATCGAAATTCGCAGGTTGGATTTTCCTCCGAAATGTGTTCCGTTTTAATGCCCAATATAAATTAATATCGGCCTTCCGGTTAACGAGCCAATTGATACCGGTTTTAATTAAATCACATAAATTAGGAACTCCATATATTTTTGTCACCTTCGAAAACGCAACCTGAAATATTAAATCCATATGTTGATGTCTCTGAAAACTAGATAGGTACACAGAGGACTAGCAGTGAAAATTGTGTGCTCTTCTAGATACCGATTTCCTTGTCTCAAAACAATTATTATGTAAGTTTTAAACGGCTTCGTAATGTAGAAAATCTTAACTTATTATGGTATAGAAAAGTGTCGGACCATTTTACAAAATATTTGTTGACTGAATACTTTTACGCGTAACTGGGTATAACATATGTTATCTAATGAACTATGTATAATCTATTAAATCGAAGTACTCGATTTAGTTAATTACCTTTGAAAATCATTGAAATTGTTATGTTTAATTATTTTCAAAGTTGACTTAATATTAGTATTTTATCTCAGAAATCGGGTTTTCACTACCCAAGTCTCGATCGGTTCCTCTTTCGGAATCTGAAAACTCACTTTTCGAAAATATTTAAGTAAATTTGTTTGATTCTAATTCCTTATACAATTAATTTAAAATAAATTAATTGTATAAGGAATTAGAAATAATTAATCTAAAATCCCAAAAAATGATTGAATACTTTTTTGTCTTGATATTTAGATGGTCACGCGCAGATAAGCGATCTTAAACTTTATGTTACGTAATCTATGCGGTGCACGCAAATAAAATTGCATTTAGTGAAAACATCTATGCCTAAATTGAACCTCTAATAATAAATCCTGAAAATGGCCATGTCAGTGTCACTACCTAAAATGAAATACAGCTTTGTTACAGTTTTAGTTTTTTAAATTGGTTTATCCACGGTTTATTTCTGTTCATTGTAATTCAAATATCAATTGAATAATCTACAGCTTACCAATGTCTAATGCATTTAATTAAGTATAACAAAAAAAATACGTAGTCGATTTTTTTATATTTATTCGTTATTTATGGGTACAGAATCTGATTACCTAAGTAGATTTTCACGGAGTTGACTATGTTCGCTTTTTTGCCATCAGCTTGTCTCAGCCCACTGCTTTCCGATTACCTACGCGTACCTACATTGCCTACCCACGCTACGCCTTTTGGTACGTGGCCGCCACTCAAGAACCTTCCCGCCCCAACGGCCATCGGTTCTACGCGCAATGTGCCCCGCCCACTGTCACTTCTGTTTAGCGATTCGGAGAGCTATTTCGGTTACTTTGGTTCTGCTGCGGATGGTCTCATTTTTAATCCGGTCACGCAGAGAGACTCCTAGCATAGCCCTCTCCATTGCCCTTTGGGTGACTTTGAGCCTTCTTATGAGGCCCGATGTAAGCCCCCGTGGTTTGGCCCCCCACAAGGTGGACTGATGACCTGGTGAAGGTCGTAGGAGTCCGCTGGATGCGGGTGGCGCAGGACCGGTCATTGTGGTAGTCTTTAGGGGAGGCCTATGTTCAGCAGTGGACGTCTTTCGGCTGATATGATGATGATGATGATGACCTACATTTCGTATGGACGCATTAAGGTATATGCCTGTAATAGCCACGCTGGGCAAGCAGGTTAGCGTTCACAATTCAAGAGTATTAGATATTTTAAGTACATAAGTTTATTTCTTTATTACCATAAACTGCATAAAGATGAAATCTCGACTACTTTCATATTTCATTTTAACTACCTCGTTAAAACGCCTCGTGTTGTTGTATTCTGACCATAATTGTCACTTAAGTGTGGGTTTGTTGCGGTAACTAGGTACGATTACAATATTTAGATCGAAGTATATTTGCATATATATTGTGTACTTACATCTTATACATAGGTACACAGTGTGTAAAACTAATACGGGCAATAAACTTAATGAATACGCAAAACAACCGATTCTTAAAAACATACGTAGCGGTCGTAATGTTTTGTTCCTTTCTGCCTTAAAAGACGCAAATTTTAACAATTGCTGTGGGGTCCCTGGACCATACTTGAAGCTTGCCTTGACTGTAATATACATTTAGGATATATTGAATAATTTATTACTAAAAAGAAAAGTCTAAGAGTATACAAACTGCTTGTGCAATCAAAGCCAATTCCATTTTGTATACACCATCCATACTGATCTTTAGAAAATCATAACCTGAATACCGTCCTTTCATAAAGCCTCCACAAAGGCAGAAATATGTATCCATATATTCACCGTAAATCAAAGGCATTAAGGTGAAAAGTATATACATATTTATGCCCTAGAACATCCACCAAAAAGGGCTTCTAACACATTTTCCTGAAACACCGATTGCGCGATAATGATTTCCGGGAAGTCCAAATGACATACTTCGTATCGACCATTTGGTTCATTTTATCTTTTTGAGATCCTTCTATCTTTTATGGAGTGATTGCACAGAGAGGGCGTAGGAAAACTAGTCGTGATTCGTCTCAAAAAACATTAGGCCTCTCAGATAAAATTGTCACTATCCTTTTCCCCAGGCATATAAAAGAAAAGGACAGCTAACTTTTTTATCTGATAGATATGTTTTAATCGGGGATAGTGAAACAAGCCTTTTTTTAATATAGTATCGTATTCGGATTAGGAAAATGACTCGCGATTCGCAAGCGCTTGATAATGGAGACATAAGAGTAAGAGTAAGAGTAAGAGTAAATTTATTTGCAGAAAAAATATTTAAAAAATCACAAATGATGTC